>JAWZYT010004617.1:15000-60000 GCA_034508575.1 Petrolisthes manimaculis
CCTCCTTCTCTTCCTCTTTTATTTTCACTGCATTCTCCTCCTCTTCCACCACCACCTCTATCTCCTCCTCCTCTTTTATTTCCTCTGCATTTTCCTCCTCTTCCCAGCCACTATTTCCTCCCTTCCTTTTATGACAGGACTGGAGGGGGCATAGTCATCAGTCCCATCACCGAGGCCTGACCCATTCATGACTAAAGCTTTCTCTAGTGTTGTTTTCCTCCCTGTTTGTTACCTCACCCTCACCCTTATGGTTCGTTGGTTCTCTTCGGTGCCTGGGTCGTATATACATAGGCATTATAGACCCGATGTCGAGGGCCCGAATCGGTATTAAAGGTAGGGCTTTAACATATACATACATACATACATACTCACACACACACACACACACACACACACACACACACACACATACACATACACACACACATTCTCTCTCTCTCTCACATACACACACATACATACATACATACATACATACATACATACATACATACATACATACATACATACATACATACATACATACATACATACATACATACATACATACATACATGCATACATACATGCATAAACACACAGAGGTTCACACACTATCCCATACACACCTCATTCACCTCCTCTCTCTCTCTCTCTCTCTCTCTCTCTCTCTCTCTCTCTCT
Source organism: Petrolisthes manimaculis (assembly GCA_034508575.1). Lineage (NCBI taxonomy): Eukaryota > Metazoa > Arthropoda > Malacostraca > Decapoda > Porcellanidae > Petrolisthes > Petrolisthes manimaculis. Next base: position 15,663 of record JAWZYT010004617.1, read on the forward strand.
CTCTCTCTGCTGTTCCTTCCTCCACCACCACCACCACCACCACACACCACATTCCCTCAAGCCTTCACATTCCTCCACCACTCGTCATCACCATCATCTTTCTCACTCACTCACTCACTCACTCACTCATTCACTAACTCACTCACTCACCCAGTCATTCTCTCATTCACTTATTTACTCACTCATTCACTTATTCACTAACTCACTCCTTTACTAACTCACTCACTCACTCACTTTCTTACTCTCTCATTCATTCACCCACCCACTTACTCACTCACTCACACTTTTACTTACTCTCTCTCTCATTCACTTATTCACTAACTCACTCACTCACTCACTCACTCATTCTCCTTCTGTAATGTTCTCTTCATTTTTTCCTTCATTCTCTTTCTCATCATCATCATTATCATTTTTGTCTCCTCCATTTTCTCTTTCCTTTTCCTTCTGTAATCTCATTTTTTTTCTTCACTCTCCTTCCTTCTCTTCATCATCATCATTTCTTTCTCTCATTCATCTCCTCCTTGTTTTTTTCTTCTATATTATCCTATCTCCTCTTCCTCCTTTATTCTACCTCCTCCTCCTCGTCATTTTCCTCCTTTATCATCATCTCTCCTTATTCTAAATTTATTCTTCATTCTCCGCTCTGTTTATTGTTATTCTTCTCCTCCATACACTCTTCTTCTTCTTCTCCTTTTCTTCTCTATTCTTTTTATTTCCTTCTTTTCCTTTTTTATCTTCCATCCTCCTCCTTCCATTCCACTTTCCGTCTTTCTATCTATCACCCATCTTTATAATCTCTATTTACACTTTATATTCTCTCCCATTCTCTTCTGCTTTCTTCCATTTCCTTCCTTTCATATTTCTTCTCCCTCTCTCTTCTTCATTCTCAAATTTCTTCTCCCCTTTCTTCCTTCCTTCCTCTTCCTTCTCCTCTTTTGTTTTTCCTTTGCACTTCTCTCTTCATTTTCATATTCCACCGTCCCTTCCTTCCTTCCTTTCTTTCTCCCCTCTTCCCTCCCTCCCTCCCCCTCCCTCCCTCATTCTCCCCTCCTTCCTCTTCACTTTCCCTCTCTTCCCTTCCTCATTCTCCCCTCCTTCCCCATTCACTTCCCCTCTCTTCCCTCTCCTCTTCCCTCCTTCCCCTTTCCCTCTCTTCCTTCTCCCATCCTCCTTCCTTCTCCCCTCTTACCTCCCTCCCACATTCTCCCCTCCTTCCCCATTCACTTCCCCTCTTTTCCCTTCCCTTTCCACACTCTTCGCTGCCCACCCCTCGTTAACTTTATTACCCACTTTCCCCCCGCCCCCAAACCCCGCCCCCAAACCCAGCCCAACTCAGGCTAACATATATATCCCAGGCCACGGAATATTCAACGGGTATAAAAATAAGCCCAACCCAACCAACTCGTGTTTCTTTTGTAATCAGGAGACGAAAAAAATAAATAAAAAATAAATAAATAAATAGATAATTAAATAAATAAATAAATAAATAGGTGAATAAATAAAAAAAAAAATAAATAAATAAATAAATAAACGATTAAATAAACTAAATAAATATACAAATAAATGAATAAATAGATAAATGAAAAAGTAATTATATAGATAAAAAAAAAAGAAAAAAAAGGAGAAAATTTTACCTTACAATAACCTTAGATGACTGGGGTGTGTGTTTATTTTGTTCTTTAAGACATTCCGGTTTAGCTTCTACTCATTTTAATTAATCAGAGAATATTGATAACCTTTCCTTGAGGCGTTAATTAATTAAGGGACGCTGTGTTGTAGTCAGAAAATAATTATAATTGGAGATAAATGAGTCCTTCAAATATTGCCACGAAACTCATCAATCATTTATCTGAAAGGAGGTGCTTGTCTCGTGGCATGGTCAGGAGGAATCAACAGAAGCCTTTAATATTCATACACAATTAATAAAGACAGAGTGTATAAAATAACCTTTCAATTTCCGGAGTGTTTGTTTATCCTCCTACATGAAAATTTACCCGCTATTGTTCACTCCGAGAAAATATCATATCATTAGGTATAATTATAATGTACAAGTTGTGTATATATTTGTTAATTATTATTGTAGTTTTTTTTTTTTTTTTTTTTTTTTTTTTTTTATCGTGTTCTTGTAGGTTTTCTTGGTTTTCGTTTTTGTGCTTTCTTTATATTTTTGTCGTTTTTACTTGTTGTTGTTTATGTTTGTTGTTATTGTTATTTATGTTTATTGTTGTTGTATTTATGTTTGTTTTGTCGTCAGTGTCGCCAAGAAGAACAACAGAATAATAATAATAATAATAATGAAAGGAACTAGATAAACATAAGAATCCTGAGTGGTGGTGGGTAGGACAACTGACTATACGACTATGTGGCGAGAGCAACGAATGGCAGTAACATATAAGAGAGGACGCTTCTGTATAATTCAGCAGTGAGGAAGAGGAAGGAGATGACAACAGGCCTGAGGGTTGTAACTGTATGATTATTCCGTGGTGGGGAAAGAAAAGCAGGGATCACAGTACACCCTTAGGAACCTGGTATATTGTACTGAAAATTGTGTATAGTAGTGAGCACAACATAAAGAGACAGACAGACAGACAGACAGATAAACAGACACAGACAGACAGACAGACAGACAAACAGGCACAGACACACACACACACACACACACACACACACACACACACACACACACACACACACACACACACACACACACACACACACACCACACACAGAGTTACCATAAACCTTGGTGCCATGTATATGTATTTGAAGTGTTAGTGTAAGTATGGGTGTATTGTACGTGTTATGTTGTAGCTGTTTATTTGGGTAGTGACGACTTTCCATTTTCACTAACAAGGTGGTGTTGCTGAACGAGTGTGTGTGTGTGTGTGTGTGTGTGTTAATGAGTGAGTGTACGAGCGAGTGTTTATGTACGAATGTGTGTGTGTGTGTGTGTGTGTGTGTGTGTGTGTGTGTGTGTGTGTGTGTGTGTGTCTGTGTGTGTGTGTGTGTGTGTGTGTGTGTGTGTTGTGTGAGACTGTAGTAGGATGGACCAGGCTGCCTCTAACATGGACGAATCACAATTAAATGGCCTATGACTCCCGCCCTCCTCTTCTGTTTTATAGCCAACCCCTTCCATCCTCCTCATTCCACTCTGACTTCACTTACCCCCCTTCCCCCATTCTCTCCTCGTTCCTGATTTCAACCCCATCCAAATTGACACCTCCCTTACCCCCACTAGTCTAACTACCTCTTCCTTACTTCCTTTTAACAAAATCAATACAACCACAATCAGCCTTACTCAGTCTTGAAAAAATAAAATAATGTTTAACCCGAATGGAAAAACAAAACCAATACAACCATAATCAGTTTCACTCTGTCTTGAAAAAATAAAATAATGTGTAACCCGAATGAAAAAACGAAAATCTTATACTCGTGTTTAGCCAAGTGTCCAAGTCAGACCCCAGTCAGTTTCTACGCCAACCTACTGTGTGTCTCACTGACTGACATTTATCACTCACAGCATCAGGTCAAAATATCAACTAGGGAAAGGTATACCCGTCAGTCGTCACAGAGCTAAGTGGGAAACCCTGTACAGCTATGTCAACAAATTCATATACGCTCGTCAACTCACCTGGACTTTGTGATGGGAGATATGCACTGGGAATTTCGGGGTAAACATTATTATTATTATTTTTTTTTTTTTGTATTTATTATTATTATTATGATTATTATAAAAAAAAATTAAAAGAGTGTGTGGTGAACGTAAATATTCATTGGATATACCGGTAGGAAAGAAGGGAGGGAGGAATGAATGAAGGAATGAAGGGAGGAATGAATGAATGAATGAATGAATGAAGGAATGAATGAATGAAGGAAGGAAGGGACAGATAATATTGACTTGTGAACCGTGGACTCTTTACAGTCATCTTGTCGTGCTCTGAATCTCACCTATTATCTTGTCTCCCCATAACACACACACACACACACACACACACACAAAAAAAAAAAAAAAAAAAAAAAAAAAAAAAAAAAAAAAAAAACATAATAGACAAACACATTACCCTTCATATACTGTCAGTGTTGTGTACCCTGCTATAAAACCTCTCAGGTATTTTGTAGCCGGTGATATCAAGGGTTTAGGTACATTCGTAAATAATAATCATCATCATCCACATTGGTGTCACTCATGTAAACATTTGACAGCTTCCCTCTGTTCGTGAGCTGGGAAATATTTCAATTAATAGGTTAAGGGGAGAGTATACTTTTGATAGATTGGAGTGCCTTCATTCCTCCAAAGTATGCCAGGAAACAGACCCAGATGAAGAAAAATAATGGTATCCTGTTGCCTGGAATAGTTTGGAGGAATCATAATCTCCAAAAATTTCAAAACTATACCCTCCCCTTAAGTAGCATATTCTAATTTAATACAAGTAGATATTCACTATTCAAAACAAAAGCATCATATGAATACGTGGAAACTATAGTCAATAATTTGTATGTGTATCCCACATATGTATGATTATTATTGACCACGACTGTACCTGTGAACACCATGACCTACAGTAGAGCTTGTTCGTCAAATATATCCCCAGAATAGGATCCTAGTAGATTGATGGACTAGGTTGACAGGTTAATTGATAGAGTGACATATACACAAAAAACAAAAAAGAAAGATACACACACAGACAGAGAGAGAGAGAGAGAGGGAGGCCGAAGGGACATTAGCATATTATAGGAGGGAATGTTACGTGAAGGTTGTGTGTATGTGTGTGTGTGTGTGTGTATACATAGTATATATATATATATATATATATATATATATATATATATATATATATATATATATATATATATATATATATATATATATATATATATATAAATGGTTTGCATGTGTGCGTATAGAGGATGTGTAGACGTGTTTGTGTGTGCAGAAGTGATTGTGTTTGAGTACTTGTATAAATGATTGTGTGTGTGTGTGTTTGTGTATGTGTGTGTGTAGAAATGATTGTGCTTGTGTACTTGTATAAATGAATATGTATGCATGCGTGTTTGTGTGTGTCTGTGTATATATATATATGTGTGTGTCTGTGTATATATATATATATGTGTGTGTGTAGCAATATACTACTGCTCTACTTATACCATCTCCACACTCGACCCGCTATCACTACCCACCACACGTATCTTCCGCTCGATTAGCCTAGTAGAGCACTTCAGGATCTCTCTACACATTCTTTTCCTCTTCACCCAAACTCCTTTTCCCCCTTCCCATTCCCCCTTCTCCTTCTCCCTCCCCTTCCCCTTCTCCCTCCCCTTCCTCCTCCCCTTCCCTTCCTCTTCATCATTCTCCCCCTCCCCTTCCCCCTCCCCATCTCCCTCCTCCTCCTCCTCCTCCTCCTCTTTCTTCTCTTCTTCCTCCTCCTGATTCTGCATTTTTTTCACCGATTCTCCCACTCCCGTCTTTCATTTCTACGCCATACATTCCCCTTTTATTCCACTTCCTACTCTCCCCTCTTCCTCACTCCCTACTCTCCCCTCCTACCCCACTCCATACTCTCCCTACTCTCCCTCCCTTCCCCACTCTCTACTCTCTCCTCCTACCCACTCCCTATACTCTCCCCTTTCTCACCCACTCCCTACTCTTCCCTTCTCACCTACTCCCTACTCTCCCCTTTCTTTCCCATTCCCAGCCTTCACTTCCTTCCTTCACTCCCAGCCTTCACTTCCTTCCTTCACTCCCTGCCTTCACTTCCTTCCTCTCATCCTTTCCGTCTTCCTCTCATCCTTTAACACCAATCCTCTCACGCCTTCCCCCTCCTCTTTCATCTAATGTTTCTCTCCCTCTCATCTCCCTTCTCCCTTATTCTGATCGTGACTCCTCAATCTCTCCCAATTCTCCTCTCCTCGTTTTGCTTTCCTCCACCATTCTCTCTGTCTGTCTGTCTGTCTGTCTGTCTATCTGTCTGTCTCAAAAACGTCAAAGGTTACACAGTAGCATTTGATTCTAACTAATACTATTCTTTTCATCTTGGACTCTTGCCAGACGATTTTACGTGCCACTGGAAATAAAAACTATCAACCTAGTGTGATGGAAAATTCAGCGTCAAATTATTAGCCTATAAGAAAAAGAAAAAAAAAGGAAAAAAAAATACTCTTTCACATTTCCTCTTTCGATGATGAGAAAGAATAGTTTTACACATATATATACCCTGAGGAGGGCAATGGTAAAAGGACAATTCTCAATTTGCATTTTTATCGCGTGATATTTCCCAGGTCGATGTAAAATAAAAGTACCCATTTGTTCTTACTCCTAACAAGTATGAACGGAGAGGAACAGGAAATATATAATGATTAAGGGACCGAGTGATCACGTATAATTATAAGACTTCGTGGTGGCTTCTGATTCCTCTTGACTATGCCACGAAACAAGCTCCCGTAATTAATATAGGTGTGTGTGTTTCGTGGCAATGTTTGAAGGACTCGTTAACCTCCAATTTTCTGACTCCATCACAGCCTCACAGGGGCCCTTAAAACACATAACATGGAAATTACTTGGGACTGCTTCGAGAAAAATAATTTGGGTTAGAAAGGGTAATTAAGAGTGTAATAATAATAATAATAATAATAATAATAATAATAATAATAATAATAATAATAATAATAATAATGTTCCTACCTAGGGTTATGTCTCGACTGTAAAGCCATCTTCTTCGTGGTATTTGAAAATCCAGTTTTTTTTTTTTTTTTTTTCAAACTTTATTGGAGTAAAGGTCTGTTGCATTCATTAATATTCACCATCTTCACCAATATGGGAACAGTATAATATCACTCTGCTTTTGAACATGATCTAGCAAATGTAATCTGGGGCTAATTGTTGAAAAGGCGAACTGCTATAGAGATATGAATAAATTGTTAAGCTACAATAAAGAACTAATGCCATTTTATATATCGTGCCACAGGAATATCACCCATGCACTCTCTCTGTTCCTCGTTGTTCTAATAATTTAAGGGAAGGATATAGTTTGGACACATTGGTAGATAATGATTCCTCCAAACTATTCCTGGGATACTTTAGAGGAGTTATGGCTTTCTATTGCACCAAAGATATACTCTCCCCTCGGGCTTGTCGGAGTGCTACAGATTCTCTTACACTAATATAGAAAACAGATTGTCTCTGTATAACAAGCAGCAAGGGACGTGTTTCATTGCTCTGATTTGAAAGCTACGTCGACTCCAATAAATTTCTCCTCAACACACGACCCCCTTTGATTAATCAGATTCCCATCCACTTTCCATATGGCTTCGTTAATTACCAGTCTTGTACAACAACGAGTCTTGGCTCGTATTATTGTCTTGTGTAAGATTTCTCTCGGAGGATTGTTGTTGTTGTTGTTGTTGTGGGTTGGCAAAGTTGAGGGATACATAGGCAATCTTCTGGCATCCGTAATTATAATGTGTGTCTGTTTGGTGTGTGTTGTGTGTCTGTTTGGTGTGTGTTGTGTGTCTGTTTGGTGTGTGTTGTGTGTCTGTTTGGTGTGTGTTGTGTGTCTGTTTGGTGTGTGTTGTTTCTTTGTCTGGTGTGCGTTGTGTGTGTGTGGTATGTTTTTCTCTGTTTGGTGTGCATGACATAAAATGGAGTCATCTGATAACTAAGGTGTTAATAATTCAGAAGCTCAGTCCAGTACAATATGTATATATATCGTACTCGGCTGTGCTTACGAATTATTAACAATACTTTATTGGGAAGACGGTGGCAGAGTGGATACACTGACGGACTGCGAATGTCATGGACCCAGGTTCGAGTCCACGAAAATCGTCTTGGGTCTTTCCAAGGTGATCCGATGGATATTGCTGTCCGTCAAGTGTATAATATAGTAATTAAAAAGAAAAAATACTGAATTAATGAGGAAATTTGTTTGCTGTCATTTGAGAATCTTCAAGTCAGTCAGTCAGTCAGTCATCTTGTCGCGTCAGCCAGGAGTGAGTCAGCAAGAGACAAGCAGCATCACTCATCTCACCCAGCCTTAATGAGATTACAAATGAATCCCGGCTCTGCCATCAAGAAAGGAGGAGAGAGGCTCGAGTTTCCCTATGCAAATTCCCGGGGCAGGGAGGGAAGGGAAGGGAAGGGAAGGGAAGGGAAGGGAAGGGAAGGGAAGGGGGACAATATGACATGAGACCCCAAGGCCTTGTGTTTGTACCCGCCAGCACACACCACCACTAAGGATGATGAGGTGTGCAAAAGTCGTGTCTAGGAAATTGGTGAAAATGTCTGCTAAGTGATGAACCATTTGTCAGACCTCGTTTTTGTTGTTGTGGCACTTTTGTCTTTCCTTGTATAATCAAAGCAAAATTATCGCCTCTGGCTTTCCCTGAAACTTAGCGTTTATTGGCGAAATCTTAGTGTTACAATTGAGAGATTTGTATAATTGTGATTAAACTGCAATAATTTTTGCCAGAATTTAAAAAACTTTCATTTCAAAGCTCCTTGATATAAAAATGATATTAAGACTTTATTTGCCAAATTACAAATCAGATCATGGGATATGGTAAATGACAATTTATAAACCACATATATACATTAATTCATATATATTGTGATAATTCCCCATCTCTTATTGAAATTATGCACACCATAAACTTGTATGTACCTTTAGGCTTTGTATGATATTTGACCACACACTAACGCTTACAAAGGGATCATAATACCTACAGTGTACTTGGAAATGTTGCAGTAAAAACACTTTATTGACGCATTATTGGTCAGGAATTCAGAAACTTTTTTTTCTATTTACGTTCTCATTTTAATTCAGTACATCAACATAAATAATGGAATATTTCGTACAGAAGAAAGGTAACATTGTTATAAACTTTCTGCATTAATACAATATTGTAACGTTTTATATTACTTAATGTGATTACCTCAAGGAATCGGTACCGTAATAATTTAATGTTATCCAGAAGTTGGTTATCCAGAATATGACCTGAATTGCTAATTGAATTTACAGTTGCTTTTGCGAGGAAAATTCATCTAGAGTTTGTAAAGCCATTGATATATAATTGGACTGTTAATCTTGAAATTAGTTTGCACACATGGATATATATTTTATCTCATAATTCACCTCCTCAGTATTGTTTGGTGGGCGTCTCCAGCGGCTATGTTAGGCGAGGTGTAGTCAGGGATTTTTAAAAATTCGCTGGTATAAATTCAAGTTAAAATGGTTACTACAGACAACACAGGCTTGGGACAATGTTACCATAATATTTACTCCTCCTTAACCAAACCAAAATAAACTCTATATAGCCAAACCAGTCTCGACAGTTGTAGCCAAGAGGCGACACGGGAAAATATCAGACGAACTTTAGTCCACATCTGTCTGTAAGTTGTGCCTGTATCATCCCCCCGCCAAACCCCACCCCCTCCCCCACCCCCACCCCCTCCCCCAAAGTTGTGTTGCTGTGAACTAGTTTGTCTCAGATTCTTGTTTCTCGTGTGCATGAGGTAAGCGGCAACACTTCCTGAATTTTCCGTAATATGAACATTTGCATTGCTAACGAAGTCTTCCCTTGAGTCAGTGTGGTGTGTACAATTATCCTCTCGCCGCCATGTCCTTCCCTCGCCAGACACTCGAGCTGCACATTCTCCAACTGTGCTACTGTGGGTTTCATTTAGACTATAATATTCTCTGCCTGGAGAGACTATATCAGATAATAAATACTCCCTTCCCGCTCAGCCTCCGTCATTACATTTTCTCTTCCAGTGCATCCTACATCAGACCATTTTGTGTGGCATTGGCACTGAGTAACGTTAGGTAGGTATAGTTTTGTGGGGGCTTAGGCATTTAAAAGATTTTGTAAGGTAGGACTTGTGGTTTTTGTTGAGGTGTTGTTTCCTGGCCTGGACGCACCTCTGATGAACCACAACAATTTGCATGCACACCAATCTGGCCCAACTTTACCCAAACAGTGTGCCAAAGTGAGAAAGAAGGAAAGGATACCGGGGAACTAGAAACCATGTCTGGGTCTGAGCTTTAGCCTAAATATACTCCTTAGGTGTAATTGTGTGACTGTGAGGAACTTAATTAGTCTTGTCTGTGAAGAGATTGTTTTCCTCTTCTCTGCGGGAATTTTAAATGAGTGTTTGGCTAATTTTAGTATCGTTCAGGTATATTTTGCTAATAAAAATGACGCACATAATTTTAAGTATATCACCTTTTGAGCCTTATGTATCATTATGATGTCGTTGCTAATTTACATAGTTATTATCACAATTATCCAAATGGTTCTTGGGCAAATCTGTCGACACTAAAAAAGAAAATAAACAAGAGATCAAGCAACATAATTATCATATATAATCAGCAAAGGCTTCATTAAGTAAGCCAAGAGAGGCGAGTCACGCAATACAACTTTGCACATCTCTTGGCTGCTGTTGTTGCAGAAATATTTTATTTTATATATATATATATATATATATATATATATATATATATATATATATATATATATATATATATATATATATATATATATATATATATATATATATATATATATATATATATATATAATCAACAGAACATTGATGCACCACATTTCATTACATTATATTCTTCATGTTTTTCCTAATTATATCTGACTTACTAATACAACCAGTATTAATATGTAAAAAAAAAGTCTCTATAAAAAATATGTATTTATAGCTCACTACGGAAAGAGACTAGTAAAAGAAAAGCAACTACACCAACCTTGTGTGCGGGAGGATAACGGCGGCGCGCCAAAAGTCTACGGTGATTGCAACCCACGTTTCACTATCTCGCTCTTATGTATAACACGCGTCTTTATTACTAAGATTAAACTATACTTTAGAGAACCATTTTAGCCGATGTACACATGTAGATTGTATACTATTTCTGTACTAAAAAATACTTCTGTGATTTTCTTTTTGTATAACGGAGTAAAGTTCTGTGATAATACTCCGTACTGCAGTACCAGGAAGTGAAAACATTACTTTGTTCAGCGAATCACCCCGCTCTCTCTCTCTCTCTCTCTCTCTCTCTCTCTCTCTCTCTCTCTCTCTCCTTCCTTCCTTCCTTCTTTTCCTCCACTTGCCTTTGTTCTCCACTCTACTGTGTTGCGTGTCCTTACCCTGGCCACATCGATACCTGGTACAGCTCATCCCTAACGAAGAACAAACACGGTCTCCTAGCAGGAAGAAGATGCCACACCATTACGGAAGGTCGCAAGTTTTCTTCATACAGTTAACAAGAAAACTTTATGTTCTCAAAGTATATAAGCATTCAGGCGCTGCTTATCAATTTGTATATCCACTGCTGATAAAAAAAAGCCTTCGAAGGAAATTTCAAATAGGACTAAAGATGAAATACAAAAGGGTACAGTATATTCATGGCTGTGGGATGTGATTAGTTATGGCTGCTAAAAAATTCAGACTACCTTCACAGTCCATCTGGTAATCTGAAGTAATTTCTCGTACCAACACAGCGGTAATCCTACATGCGTGCAGGCAAGAGTGAGTGAGCGAGCCAACGCAAGCATACATTTTCAAGCAGAGATGAACTGGATTAGAATATAAAATGCTACCTACTTGGCTGTGTGTATCTCTGTGGTCAGCAAGGGCAGTCTTTAAGCCACCAGATATTTACTCAAGAAAAACTGTAATTGCAAAGTGGAGCCGAAAATCCGAGGTCGTGTACTGAATTAATGGCTATAAAGTCAACTCTCTTCATTTCTGGAACACACCGTCGCAGCGAAGGGATATTAGGGAGCAGAAATTATACGTCATGTGGAAGAGGAAGTGTAGGAGCAACTAGGAATATTTTGAGACAATGTTGTCAATCTGTATAAAAAAAAATATAGGAAAATATATTTGAAAATGTTTTACCGGTACTCTAACTTTTGTCGCTTGGCTAAGAATGCAACAAATTCAATATATGTGAATCACTTTGTATACGATAAAGTAAAAACGAGAGAAAAACCCCAAGTTCACGAAATGTCCTCGACCTCTTGCTGGTGACTGTGCAAGAATCAGTCCCTCCCCCAACCGTGAAAAATGCAAGGACAAGAATCAGCAAATAGAGTAATCCGCGTTCCAGACTGGGGTGACACGGGGGAAAAGTTCACGTTTCCCTCCACGCACCTGCATTGGAAACAGCTGCCCTTCACAATGCTTCCTGTACTCACTCCTCACTCTGCTTACCTCCTTCCCTCCCTCCCTCCCCACCCTGCTTTCCTTCCTTTTACTCACCCTGCCTTCCTTCCTCCTTACTCTATTTTCCTTCCTCCCTCCCTCCCTCTACATCCTGCTTTCTGTAATCACTCCCTATCCTGCTTCCCTCTCTACCTCCCCACTCTGCTTCCCTCTCTCCCTCCCCACTCTGCTTCCCTCCCTTTCTCCCTCCCCACCCTGTTTCCCTTTCTTTTTCCCTTCTCCCCTGCCTTCTTTCCTTCCTCCCTCCTCAACCTGCTTCTGTTTTCCCTCCTCCCCTTTCCTTCCTTCCTTACACTGCCTTCCTTTCTCCCTCATTCCCCTGCCTCCTTCCTCCCTTCCTTTATTCCTCCTCACCCTGCCTACCACCGTTCCTTTATTCCTCCTCACCCTGCCTATCTCCGTTCTTTCCTATCTCCTCACCCTGCCTTCCTTCCTTCCTTCCTACCTACCTCCTCCTGCCTTCCTTCCTTCTTTCCTATCTCCTCACCCTGCCTTCCTTCCTTCTTTCCTACCTCCTCACCCTGCCTACCTCCGTTCCTTCCTACCTCCTCACCCTGCCTACCTCCGTTCCTTCCTACCTACCTCCTCACCCTGCCTTCCTTCCTTCCTTTCTACCTACCTCCTCACCCTGCCTACCTCCTTTCCTCCCTCCTCACCCTGCCTTCCTTCCTTCCTACCTACCTCCGCACCCTGCCTTCCTACCTACCTCCTCACCCTGCCTTCCTACCTCCTTTCCTCCCTCCTCACAGCACAGCGCAGCACTCTCCTTTATTCCTCGCAAGAGACGTTTCCAGGACTAGACTTTTTATGAGAGCCATATTATGGTTGGGCACCTTTACTGTCTTTTCTAAGTAGGATCCTTTAACATTCAAGCAAGTGTCGTTTTTTTTTCTTCTTTTTTTGACGTGTCGTAAAGATGTGTTGTGCACCCCATTGAGGATTAGGACAGCTTGCAATATGTAAGAGTAGACTGATAGCCGGAAGACAGTCATGTTGCTTAAAGGTGAACAAACTGCTGACCTTTTCTGCGCCTGGAAAGTAAGGGTGAGTTGATCTGAGACCTGCAGCAGGATCTCAGATATACCACATTTTTCTTCATCACATTTTTCCTGAGAGCATTTATTATTGTCAGTGTTCATTTTCCTCTTAGTGAGCTGAGAGTCATCAAGTATTTGTGAATGTCAAGGGTTGAGTATAACATAAACGTGAGGGCAGAAGGACATTTTTACTGAAGGGAGGATTCTCTTGAGTGTAATTTGGAAGGCTATTAATTCCTCCTAACAATACCAGAAAACAGACGCCCTCAATGGTACAAATAAAGGATAATTTGTTTCGTGGCATAGTTTGCAGGATTCAGAGAACGTTCAATTCACCAACAAGAGAAACTCCCCTTAATGTATACGTTATATTAAATGAACGTCACCCTCTCGACACATAACTTTAAAACCATGATGTATGTATTCATTATCCGAGGCAGCAGAAGAGATATTAGACGACTCGATAAGTTCTAAGTAAACATAAGTCGAGAATTCTGTTATATTTAGAGTTTCCCATCGCCGTCTTGACTAAACTCTCTACCACCTCACATAAACAGATCGTAGCGTGGGTCTGTGTATCTACAAACTAAAACACTTTACATCAATAAAGTTAGGATATGGATAGGTGTTTTTTTATATACGGTATATTATTTTAGGCACAGATTTTCATTGTCTAAAAAATTCGCAACGAGTGAGAAATATATAAAAATTATGCTTAAGTTTTGATCTTGGTAGGTAACTCATATATAGTGAAGGGAAAAAGAGAGACAAAGGAGAGGAGGATGAAGGACGAGGAGGAGAAGAGAGAAGAAGTAAGGAAAAGCCAAAGTCTGGAGGGTTTAGGGTGAATGGAGGAGATGATGAAAGGGAGACAAGTAGGAGTGAGACGGAGGAAGAGCGAGGGTTGGAAAAAGGCGTCGTAATTAGGAGGAATGGGAGGGCCAACGAGAAGGAGTAGGAAGGAGGAGAGGGAAATGGAAAGGATAGGGGGGAAGAGGAGATTAGTGGTAAAAAAGAGAGACAGAGCAATAAAACGAAATGGAGAGTAAAAGAAAGGAGAGGAGAAAGGAAAGAGGACAGGGACGAGACTAGGAGGACAAGGAGAGAGAACAGAGAGTAATGTAGGGACGAGGAGAGGTGGAGGAATACAAAGGAGGAGGAGGAGGAGGAGGAGGAGGAGGAAGAAGAATAGAAGGAGAAGGAGGAGGAGGAAGAGGAAGAGGAAGAATAGGAGGAGGAATACAAAGGAGGAGGAGGAGGATGTAGAATGGAATGGAAGGGAGGGATGGAGGGGATGGAGGGTGAACCAGTCAAGGGTCTCTCACTCCTTTAAGCACCGTCGGAATTAACCCATTCGTTGTGAGGACTTCTGCCTCCCTGGGTGTTATCTCGTCTCCAAATTGGTGCACCGTTCCCGTCGTTCCCAACTCACATATACCAGCTGAATTATACAGAGTGCGATGTACAGTTGCCAAAAACGGTATGGCGACAACTATTGATGCAACATTAAATATATTAATGTCCATAGTTGTTTGTAGGGATTATAAGTGTGTATTACAGAAGGATATGTATATTTCCTTCTGTTATACATGCTTAAAGTCCCTACAAATAGTTGTGGATATTACTATGGTTAAAGTTCTTATCAAGATTTGTCGCAATACCTTTTTTGGCAACTGTACTGTACGTCTGCGATCTGAAGTACGGTAACACCAAAATAAACCTTCCATCCTAAATTATCAAATCCGGTGAGAAATTTAATGTGTGTTGATCCATTAATGTGAGCCGGATATAATTCTAATAACTGTACAAATGTTCATGTATTACAATGGATTCAGGCTTTATTATTATTATCATTATGGATTATTTCTTACCGTAATAATTATGAGGAAGGTTTGAAATTATATGTATTTGGTAGATTCAAGGACATTTTATTATCATTAGTGTTATTATTATTACCTTTGTTGTAGTTATTGTTATTTTTTTACTGTCATTATCGTCATCATCATCATCATTCTCATTACCAATTTATTAGCTTTCACCCGTTTCCATAATTATGAAGACTGTCACAATGTACAACTGAATATAATATAAACCAAGAACTCGACCATTAGAACACATACTGGTAATTATATATTCACATCAACGTTATAATCAGCTCAGAACCAACTACAATACTACACAATAATATCCTCCCCTTCTTCCTTCACCATGGCATCCCCTCACTAGAGACGCGTTAAATACATGCAAGCCTGGTGTGTGTGTGTGTGTGTGTGTGTGTGTGTGTGTGTGTGTGTGTGTGTGCGTGTGTTCTCAATGTTGTCGTCTTGATAAAGGTCACACTATCAACGAAAATGGTCAGCTTTATCTCTTCTACTGTATGAGTGAGTGTGAGCAAAAAAAAAAAAAAAATGGGCTAGATAGTTACTGCTTAAAATTAGTTGTGAGATTTTTCTGTTGCTGAAGGCGACGAGCTGATATGAAATAATATAAAATGTTCTTCTAGTGTAAGATGTTGGGAAAATGATTTACACAATTATTTAGTCTGCCTACCTTCCTGCCTGACTCACACCTCACCTAGCCTATCTTGGGGTCGTCGTAGGCATGAATATCGGTGGTGTATACGATGGTGTGCTAGCGGTACGATGACTCCATAAACAAACAACAGAGCCATCGTGTACCGCCATAGTCAACACCACCTATAACCTTCTCCACGACCCTTGATATCACAGTACAAAGTCATCACAAAAAACATCCCCCCACCCAACACCCGTGACTCGTCCTCTCATACGTAGAGTCCTTCTTCGTAATACAAAGAAGTACTGCTGTGTGTGTGTGTTGTGTGTGTGTGTGTGTGTGTGTGTGTGTCGTGTGTGTGTGTTGTGTCGTGTGTGTACTAGTTGGAGGGAAGCCAGGGAGGGTGGAAGGGGGAGGAGGAGGAGGAGGTGAGGGTAGGATGGGGTGGGGTGGGGTAGGGTAGAGTAGGGTAGAGGCACTAAAACTCTGACGTCATTGCAGCTGTACACACACATATACACACACATACACACACACACACACACATCCGTACACACAGAAAAAAAGGTCTCTCCGGTCACTTGAATTATAAAAGAGATAAAAATGGTGTTGTAGGAGATGACTAGAATGGAGAAAGAGTGGGTGACTGAGGACGAAGGGAAATATTTACAAGTTAGGAGAGAGAGAGAGAGAGAGAGAGAGAGAGAGAGAGAGAGAGAGAGAGAGAGAGAGAGAGAGAGAGAGAGAGAGAGAGAGAGAGAGAGAGAATGAGAGAGAGAATGAGAGAGAGAATGAGAGAGAGAATGAGAGAGAGAATGAGAGAGAGAGAGAGAGAGAGAGAGAGAGAGAGAGAGAGAAAGGTAAGAGAATATATTGCTAGAGTTATCAATTCTAACAATGCTATCTATACAACAATTAGACACACCTCAGTTGAAGGCTTCTGTATCGTAACATAGTTTAAGGAGATTTCATTGGCTCCTCAACTCGCCAATGATAAATAGTTGTTATACCTTTAATTAATGTGATTTCCTATACTCTTACCAAATCAAACCTTCAATGACATAACAAACATATGTGACCTGACCCTTGACCTCTGTAATTTGTGTTTCATGATGTAGGAGAGACTGAGAAGAACATTATTTTTTCCTCGTTTTTCATCATTCAATCTTCGTTCTCAGGTTATTAATTGTTTCGTTCAGACAGACAGACAGACAAATAAACAGACAGATATTCGTGATAGTTGAGGGACAAACTGTTGGTGTTTCTGTATCCTGGCGACGGGGTTTAAAGGGAGAACCTCTTTTCGGTAAATTGGAGCGTCTTGATTCATTTATAAAGTATGGAATTGGACACGTCGCCTTGCCACTATAAACAACAACAACAACAACAACAACAATAACGTGTCAGGTGTGTCCGTTTCATATATCAGCAACTGTACACACCATTGCATTTTTATTGGACTAAATCTCCACTAAGACTATAATTCCTAGTCTACGGTAACGTGATTTTATATATATATATATATATATATATATATATATATAAATCACGTTACCGTAGACTAGGAATTATATATATATATATTTGGAAAAAGAATTAAGGGATCAGTGTAGACCGGGATAAATTTTGAAGATGCAACTTTCTGATTCCTCCAAAATGTTTCACGAAACCAATCAACCATGATTTATATATAATTATTCAGTATGTTGTTTAGTGGCAAGGTTTGGAATATTTCGTGGCCCCACAAAAAATAATATAATCACTGTGTCTTATGGGATGTGAATGTACAAAAGGTGTAGGAGGAAACAATATATCAGACAACAGGAATAGGAATAAGTATGGGGTCTTTCTATATGGTGGGTCATAAATCAGGCAGAGGGTAGGAGTGGAAGAAGGCTATATCAGGCAAAGGGTAGGAGTGGAAGAAGGTTATATCAGAGTGAGTGTGGGTATGATAGAGAGGTATATCAGTGTGGGGGTAGTACAGAGAGGTATATCGGTGTGGATGTATGTCAAAGAGGTATATCAGTGTGTGGTATAACAAAAGGTATATCAGTTTGAGGGTAGGACAGAATTATATGACTGGAGGTATGTAGTATCTATGAGTCTTGAAGTGGTTGAAGAGGTACTGTGACTTGCTAGTACTATGGTGTCTCTCTCCCTCTCCCTCCCTCTCTCTCTCTCTCTCTCTCTCTCTCTCTCTCTCTCTCTCTCTCTCTCTTTGTCATTAGCTAAGTGTTGGATATCAATCAAGTTACAAAAATCATCTGTAATATTTTGCCTACTGTCTATAAAGTAAATCAATTAAGAGGAGTGGTTTTAAAATAATTACATGCCTACGTTAGTTCACATCACATAAACAAAATCCATATTATGTATTTATATAATTTTTCCAATATACGACAGCAGTACAACGAGACCTATGAACAATGAACAATAATAACAAAACTCCTTATTTGACGCATACATAACTTCTACCACGTAAAGAAGACAGTGTAGAGCAAGGTAAAAGGAAAAGTAAGGTAGTTTCACATCGAAGGGGGGTGAAGCGAAAATGTGTCTGCTCTGCGCATGACGTCACAGATTATCCAGACTGTAGGTTCAGAGTTGATGGGGACTCGGGGAGTTCAGTCAACACCACCGAGATATCTCGGTGGTGTTGGCTCAGTCTCACACTCACGTGAACCACGAGTATACTGAGCTCCGTTTCCTTTGATATTATCACTGACATGACAGGATCTGCGTGTGGGAGTAAGGGTGAGGGTACTTCTCTTCCTTTTTACTTTGGTGTAGAGAGCCAGACAATACTCCCGTGGCCTTCAGGGGAATTATGTCGAAGCTGATATAGGTCAATCCTTTCCCGGTTATAATTTAATTGAACTACGTTTCTAGAACTAACACCTTCAGCGCAGCTCACCACGATCAAAGAAATATGACTGTGATTGATTTTTTATTTTACTCTTTTGATATTTCTTGTATAGTTGTCTTTTGCATATGATATGTAAAACATAATCGTACTATCTTTCTTACATATGAAAGGATTTTTTTTTATATATATATATTGTCAGGTTTCTTCTATGGATAAAAGGGGTGTTGTCTTTAAATGTGAGTGGGAGGCTGTAAACTCCTAAATACTGTGCCAGAAAACTGCACTTACTCTGAGTGTGTGTGTTTCCTAATTTCTTCTCTTTCTTAATTACTTCCTTCATGATCATCGTTTTGTCTCCTTTTCCTTCATCATATATACTCTATTTCCTTGTGTCATATTTTTTGTCTCCTTTTTTTTTCTCTTACTCTTTCCACACACACAGACACAATCCTACCAACCATTTACACTCACACACACACACACACATACACACACACACACACACACACACACACACACACTTTTTCTCTTCCCTTGACCCTTCCTTTAATCCTATTGTTTCTCTTCCTTCTCTTTCTCCTACGCCTTCCCCACGTCTTTTTCTTTAGACAGACAGACAGAAGGAGAGAAACAAACAGACAATCTTCTCACCTCCTCCCCCGACTACTTCTCCCGAGACAGACAGACAGAGAAAATCAGACAGATATTCTTCTTACCTCCTCCCTCAACTTCTCCCTAGAGAGACAGACAGACAGACAGACAGATAGAGAAAAACAGACAGACACTCTTCTCACCACCTCCTCAGCCGACTTCTTCTCCGTAGACAGACAGACAGACAGAAGGAGAAAAATAGACAGATATTCTTCTCACTCCCTCGATAGACAGACAGACAGACAGGAGGAGAGAAATAGACAGATATTCTTCGCACCACCACCTCATCCGACTACTTCTCCCCAGACAGACAGAAAGACAGACAGACAGAAAGACAGACAGACAGACAGAAGAGGTTTATCCTTTCCTCACTCACTCACTCACTCACTCTCATACTCTTTCACTCGCTTACTGACCCTTCCATTAATCCTATTGTATCTCTTTCTCCTCTTTCTCTTTCTAGACATACATACAGACAGACAGACACGTTCTTTTCGTTTTTCTTTTAGACAGACAGAAAAACAGATATTATATTTTCTCTCCTACTCTTTCTCGACTTAGATAGATAGATAGATAGACACAAACAGACATTATTTGCTCATCTACCCTATCTCCTTTTAGATACACAGATAGATAGATAGATAAATAGATAGATAGACATACCTTTTATTTCTCACATTTCTCTCCCACTTCATACCTACTCTCTTTTTTCCTTCTACACACACACACACACATACACACACACACACACACACACACACAGCTTCATACTCACTCACTCAATCTCACTCTCTCTGTCACACACACACACACAGCTTCATACTCACTCATTCTCTCACACACACACTCCCTCCCTCACACACACTCACACTCTCACACACACAGCTTCATACTCACTCACTCACTCTCTCACTCACACACTCACTTGTCCACTGACCCTTCCTTTGTTTCTAGTATTTGTCAGCTTCTATGTGGGTCAGCCTTTCTTGCCTCACCAACCCAACCCAACCAACCCACCTTGTGTTTAGTTCTGAATTATCTGTTTCGGGATTTGTTACTGCATTTTCCTTTTTGTTCTTTTTGGTGTGTGTGTGTGTGTGTGTGTGTGTGTGTGTGTGTGTGTGTGTGTTGCTTTGTTTTGTTGTTGTTTTGATTTGTTTTGTTTTCCAAGAATTATTTCCTTTTTTTCCATATTGACAGTTTTTCTTTATATAATTTATTTTTTCTCTCTTACTTTAATTAAACCTTTCTTATTCTGTATTTATTCTGTATTATTTGGGTCTCCTAATTTATTGTCATTTGTTTTCCTTCTTGTTTCATTTCGGCAATTCCTTCATTCATTGCCTTATCTCTCTTACTTAACCTCCCCCCTTCCTTTCTTATTTATCCTCCTCCTCCTCCTCCTCCTCCTCCTCCCTCTCCCCTCTTATTCTTCCTCATACCTTAAGCCAGGGGAAGATACACTTTAGATACATTGGAGTCCCTTGATTCCTCCAAAGTATGCCAGGAAACAATACCAAGTTAAAAAAAAAAAAATAGAAATGGGAATGGGAAAATAATAAAAAATAATGATAATAATGAAGGAATAATTTTGTTCCATATTTATCAACAATGGATCTATCCCTTAACAATCATGAGTTCCTTCTCTGGAAAATCCATTACTTTCTTCGGTTTTCTTGTCTGGTAATAATTTTCTTTCTTGTTATTTATTACTTCTCCTTGACACTCTCTCTTCTATCTCTTTTTCTCTCTATCTCTTTTTCTCTCTCTTCTTCAGTACGTTATTATCTTATTTTCCCACCCTCTCCTTTCTTTCTTTTCCTTTTCCCTCCTTCTATTGTTCATCATCATTATCTTCATCTCTTTCGTGGTAAATCTGGAGCAAATGATTCCTCCAAACTATTCAGGCAACAGGACACCATTATTTGTCTTCATTTGGGTTTGTTTCCTGACATACTTAGGAGGAATCAAGGCACTCCAATGTACCAAAAGTAGATCATCCCCTTAAGTCAGTAATACACAGGGGGATTAAACGTTTTACTCTGTTGGAACACACACACACACACACACACACACAAACACCAAACAAACAGGCTCACACACACACAGGCACACACACACACACCATATATACATACTCAAAATACTCAAACAGGCACACACACACAAACACACACTGGCACACACACACTCAGACAGGACACACACACAAACACATGCTGGCACACACACACACACACACAAACAGGCATACACAGACACACAATAACCTTTCACCGAGACTGTACACACGGGAAATACAAGAGATGGTTGAGTCTTGATAATATACAGCCAGTGCCTCCTATATAAATAAACCTCCTTGGTGGTTACCGGGGAATGGAAGGCCTTTTGTAACTCCTTCTTCCATGTTTGTTGGATCGACTGGTTGGTTGACTTGTAAGTTTATACTAGATCCACAAATCACAATTCCTATTAAGTTGTTACATTACACTTTAGTACGTGGAATATTTGTTTATTAAGATCCACCAGTTGTAATCGCATTAAAGTTTAGTTCTTGAAATTTAGTGCAGTTAGGTAAAATATTCCTAATAAATAAATAAATAAATAAATAAATAAATAAATAAATATAAGAGAGAGAGAGAGAGAGAGAGAGAGAGAGAGAGAGAGAGAGAGAGAGAGAGAGAGAGAGAGAGAGAGAGAGAGAGAGAGAGTGAACATAATAATAGGAGTGTCTCTCTTCGGCTACACCTGGCGATGGGGTCGATGAGTCCTTTAGTTTATTAGTAAATATGACCCTTGGTGACAGTCCCCATATATCACCTGTCCCGGCTGTGATTGTCCATACCAACTCTCCACCTCCACCAGCACCTCCTCTCCTCTTCCCCCCATCACCATTACCACCTCCTCTCCTCTTTCACCACCACCACCACCTCCTCTCCTCTTTCACCATCACTTTTACACCACCATCACTACCATTTCTTCTCCGTTTCCTTTTCCAACACCACCACAACAACACCTACTTCCTTTCCCTATCCATCATAACAAAACTAACACAGGTTTGAGTGGGGTTCTTGTGTTAATGTGGTGGTGGTGTTGTATAGACGCTCTGTGATAATGTTGTTTTTGTGTTGAGTAAAACGCACGATTATTATATATACAGTACAAGGAATGAAAAGACAGTGCCAGTAAAAGGTGTGGAATTGAGGTGAACTCTGGTGGTAGCGTATTATACATCTTGCGGGCCAGGACACACACACACACACACACCACACACACACACACACACACACAGACAGACAGACAGACACACAGATTCACAGACAGACCGGGAAGCTGCTAACGCTGTTCATATTGACCGCACTTCTGTAAATGTTGACTCGACCTCCTTCCTCACCCAGATAAAATTAGAAGCAGCAGCAGCCACGTGTTCTGGAGGAGAGAGAGAGAGAGAGAGAGAGGAGAGAGAGAGAGAGAGAGAGAGAGAGAGAGAGAGAGAGAGAGAAGAGAGAGAGAGAGAGAGAGAGAGAGAGAGAGGAGAGAGAGAGAGAGAGAGAGATAGTTAGTGTGTGTGTATGTATGTGACCATCCACTAGAACACGGTTTCTGCTATTTCCACTGTCCTATTAGGCGAGGAATATATTCTTTCTCACCCTCCCTCCCTCCCTCTCTTCTCACCCTCCCTCCCTCCCTCTCTTCTCACCCTCCCTCACCACCTCTCACCCCCCTCCCACTCCCACACTCCCTCCCACACTTCCTCCCTCTCTTCTCACCATGACACACCTTATCTCACATTCCGTTCACCTCTTCCCTCAGATTTTACCCTCGTCTTTGTTATATTTTTCTCATTTTTTTTTTTTTTTTTTACTTTGAAAGACTCTTCCTATTCATCCTCGCTCTCTTTTTTTTTACATTAGTCCTTGAGTTTCCTTTCATTCTTGCATTTGGCATTTTTCTTCTTCCTCTTTTGGCTATTTTCTCTCATCATCATCATTATTCTCTCTCTCTCTCTCTCTCTCTCTCTCTCTCTCTCTCTCTCTCTCTCTCTCTCTCTCTCTCTCTCTCTCTCTCTCTCTCTCTCTCTCTCTCTCTCTCTCTCTCTCTCTCTCTCTCTCTCTCTCTCTCTCTCTCTCTCTCTCTCTCTCTCTCTCTCTCTCTCTCACACACAAACACACACACACAGTATTCTCACCCTAGACACTGAGATGAGGAAGACAGTGCAATTGTAACCAGATAAAAAATATTCCAGTAAAAAATAATAATAATAATAATGAATGAATGCTCAGGTGTCA
This sequence comes from Petrolisthes manimaculis, assembly GCA_034508575.1. Lineage (NCBI taxonomy): Eukaryota > Metazoa > Arthropoda > Malacostraca > Decapoda > Porcellanidae > Petrolisthes > Petrolisthes manimaculis. The sequence continues at coordinate 39,252 of JAWZYT010004617.1, forward strand.
GGAGGGTGAGGGTGGAGGGTGAGGGTGAGGGTGGGGGTGGGTGGGAGGTGGAGGGTGGAGGGGGGGATGCGACCGACGAGAAGAAGAAGAAGAAGAAGAAGACGTATAAAAGGGAATGAAAGTGTCAGAGCTGCCTTAGGTCAACATGTTATGAAGGCAAGGGCCAGACAGAACCTCCAATTCTTCTTTATAATATTATGAGAACTGGACTCTGCTGGCACATTGAAGTAATATAGGGAGGTGTTATTAAATGTTACTAGGAAGGGAGAACGAGAAAAATGGGAGGGAGAGGGAAGGGAGGGAGGGAGGGAGAGAACATGAGAGGGAAAGGGGAGAGAGGGAGAGAAAAATGGAAGGGAGGGGTGAGGGAGAGAGAGAAAATGCAAGGGAAAGGGGAGGGAGGGAGAGAAAATGGGAGGGAAAGAAAAAGAGGGAGGGAGGGAGAAAAAAATGGTAGGAGAAAAAACTGGAGGGAGGTTTGAAAGAGTGGGAAGGGAGAAGAGAGACTGAGAGAGAGAGGGCTCAAGAAAGAAAGGAGGGAAGGAGAAAGATAAAGAGGGAAGGAGTGTGTGTGTGAGAGAGAGCTAGAGAATGTTGCGTGGGGAGATGGAGGGAGTAAAATAGTAATATGGTAGGAGCGTGGGGACGAAAAAAACAAACATAAAAACAAAAGACTTAGTACTGATCAACAATATCACTTCTATAATAGACAAATGATGAACGATTATTAAATACAACCAAAAACATCACCCATTAATTTTCAACCTAGAGAGCGAGAGAGCATACACACACACACACACACACACACACAACACACACACACACACACACACACACACACACACACACACACACACACACACACACACACACACACACACACACACACACAAACAAAGTCCCAACACCCCCAAGCTTCGTGTATGAGTGAGATTGATGCAAACAATTACGTGAGGGTGATTATAAGGACATTTATATGGAGATAAATCACAGGGGAGAAGCAATGAATATGCAGAGGGTGGCCAGCAAAAGTGTGAGAGCCGGGGGTGGAGATGGGGGGGGGGGGGGGGTAGTGGAGATGGGGGGGGGGAAGGGTGGCGGTGGTGGTAGGTGTAGAGGTGGGAGTAGTGGAGATGGTGGTGGGGTTGGGGTGGTGGAGCTGGTGGTGGGGGTAGTGGAAATGGTGGTGGGGGTGGGTGGGTAGTGGAGATGGTGGTGGGGGTGGGGGTGGGGGTATTGGGGGTGGACTGTGCTTCTCTCGTATGCATAACCTCTGAAGGGAAAGGGATGAAGGATGTAGTGGAGTGGAGTGGAGTGGAGTGGAGCAGTGGTTGGTTACATAGAGTTACACTGATAAAAATATAACACAGGCTTTAATAGGTAAGGTGGTTTGGGTCTAGTCCTCTTATGAGTAGACTTCACCACTGGCTAACGAATGATCACACATGGAATTTTCAGACTAGGGTTGGTAGAGTGGAAGATTGATACACAAACCTCTACAGACCTAAATATTTTAATCGAAGTGGTCTATTATATTGATGTTGGATGTTAGTCAAGCGTTTGTCCATAATCACTCCCATTAATTATTTTCTGTCAAATATATTTCTTAATACATGTAAATCATTTCCTTATTTGGTAATTACCGATGTTACATATTATACGAATTCCATAAACAGGGAATGAGATAACGAAATACTAGAAAAATATTATTAATTAATAGTAGAATAGTGGTAGCATAATCATCGTGAAATATTAATTAATACTCAAACCTCCCCAGAGGCTATGATGTCTAAAATAAGGTGTTTGTCTCCCGATGCTGTAATATTCGTATGTAGTGTGTCGAGTGGAACAGAACAGAGGCGTGGGTATTGCCTTCCTGTTAAAGTAATTGATTGCAGTTCGTAGCCAGGATTATAATTTCATCATGATGTCGTTTTATATAATTGTATTTACTTCCTCTTATACAGTCGTAGCATCATAGTCCATTAGTAAGGGTTTACATTTAAGGTTAATGGTTGGATGAACACCAGATGATATTTTAATGATACGAGAAAATCACCTTTCTCAGGGAATTAAATTATCTGTACACTGAAATCTTATCATCTTATCAAAAGTTTATAAGTGTTCTTTTTTTATTAATTAAAGATGACACAAAATTAGCTACAGGATATAATTATAGACATTACATCTCCCTGAAACTGAAATCCTCCTTAAATCTTATCTTTTTAAAAATATATAATCTTATCAGTGAGAATAGATTGAAAAAAAATGTTTACTTACTGGTATTACAAATAGAAATAAGAATAGACAAAACTAATAATAGGCAACAGTACATACATGCAATACCTCTACCTGAAATCTGGAATAAAACGAATATACGAAAAAAAAACAATCTCATATATATAAATTATGTATGAATTTTTTTGTTATATCCTCTCTGTAAATGGCAGGATATATTACAGACAATAACAGTGAACAGGAATAACAAATAAACATAAATAACAAATAATCAGAAATAACAAATAATCAGGAATAACAAATAAACAGAAATAACAAATAATCAGGAATAACAAATAATCAGAAATAACAAATAATCAGGAATAACAAATAAACAGAAATAACAAATAATCAGAAATAACAATAAAAACGATAAAACATTGCTTATATTATATACTGTATTATAATATATGAAAAATAAATTGTATAGTGTGTGTAAATGGGCAAAGAGTCGTTAAGGGCGATAACCACAAAGGCCTTAATAACGAGAGGGTGGGATGCTTTACGACCTTTGTGTCCCCTTACTAGCAAAGCCGAATTTAATGCCAAATACAATTCCCAGTGTGTGTGTGTGTGTGTGTGTGTGTGTGTGAGTGTGTGTGTGTATGTGTTTTTGTATTTGCTTGTTTTGTTTTTGCTTTTTGATCTGGAGTCGTTTTTTATTTACACTTTAACTTATTTTTTTATATCGTGAATGGATATTATCTGCCCAGTCTGTCATTCTTGAAAAAAATAAAAGAATAATAAATAAATAAATAAATAAGTAAATAAATAATAAAAACGAATTTAAACCCAAATACAGAATATTGACAGATATGAACGTGAGTCTTAATTTTTGTCTATAACTCTTGTATGACTTTAAAATTATCAGAGAACAAAATAAGTTGAATAAAAACCCTTGAAAATTATCAGAGAACAAAATAAGTTAATTAAAAACCCTATAAGTTAACATAATTATACCTCTACTAACAAGTTATCATGAAATAAATAAATAAATAGAATAAACCAACCATAAAATATACTGATCAATGGATAAATAATGTGACTATATAAATGATAAGGCTGATATAATTTGGAAGGAGCTGCAAACATTCACTTCTTCTTCCGTCTCAAAAACTAAACCTAAACTATCTGAAAAAGAAATTCCCTGAGAGATTTATACCGACTGGATTGGTGGTAAGCTGAGTGTGCAAGATTCCCTAATGAAATATTGAGTTTCCGATACAATTAGAGAATATATGTTGACATCGACGACTTTCTCCCTGACAGACATACCATTTCATCCCACACCACCCTATTTAAAATCCACCCCATACCATCCCATCCCTTCCCATCCCATTTCACTCCATCCTATCCCTTCCCACTCCATTCTATCCCACCCAATCTCTTCTCATCCCATTCCATGCCACTCCATTCCACCCCATCCTATCCCATCCCATCCTATCCCACCCCATTCCATCCTATCCCATCCCATCCCACCCCATTCCACCCCATCCCATCCCATCGCATCTCACGCCATCCCTCACTAAGACGATTATAATGCTACATAATTGCTAACATGACAGTGAATGAGACTGCTTGTCAGACTTGCCAATAACGTCTGGATATCAATTAGGTTGGGTTGGATTAGGAGAGATCAGGATGTCAGTCAGTCAGTTAGTTTGTTTGTGTGAGGGTTAGATTAGGTTTGGTTAGGTTAGGTTGGTGGTACATTTTTTTTTTTTTTTTTTAGTTATGTTAATTTAATTTACTAGATTTGTTAGGTTTGATATCACTTAGTCTTGGTTAGGTTGGGTTACTATACATGCATACACACACACACACACACAGAAACACCACACAGATATACACACACACAGCTCTCTCTCTCTCACACACACACACATACAAACAAACAAACACACACCCACACCCACACACACACCCATGAAGAGTCTCCATTAAGAATAGGAGTAAATTTCAGGCACATTGACCCTTGGTAGGTGAATGAGAACGAGGGTTACGAGGTCTGCCAACGCAACTTTGTATTCTCAACCCAACGTGCATCTGGGACGAAAAGAACCCTAAAGGAAAGTAGGGTAGCCATGCTGAAAAATGTAATCGTGGAATATTTTGCTAAAACTCATTCCCATCCCTTCAGTAAAGTAGGAAGGTGTTCCAGTTTCATATGTGGCCAACTGGAACTAAAGTCACACTGAGCTGCAGAGATGGTGGTGATGGTAGTGGTGGTGATGGTAGTGGTGGTGATGGTTGTGTTGTTGGTGGAATTGGTGGTGGTGATTTTTGTGATAGTGGTGATAGTAGTGGTGGTGATGGTAGTGCTAGTAGTGACGAAAGTGAGGGTTGGTATTGGTGGTGGTGGTAGTGGTTGTGATGGTAAGAGGTGGTGATGGTGATAGTAGTGGTAGTGATGGTGGTAAGAGATGGTGATGGTGGTAGTAGTGGTAGTGATGGTAGTAAGACGTGGTAGTTGTGGTAGTAGTGGTAGTGATGGTAGTAAGAGGTGGTAGTGGTGGTGGTAAGAGGTGGTGGTGATGGTGGTAGTAGTGGTAGTGATGGTAGTAAGAGGTGGTAGTGGTAGTGGTGTTGGTGGTGATGTAGGTCAGAGTTCTGCCACCTTCTGCCTCAACTCACAACTATTCTTTGCAGTTTTGTGAGCAGCGCTGTGGGGCGTCTCTGGGGGAAGTTTATATAGCCTTAGCTTGTGTCCCCACCTCACAGTTGTGCAAGAAAAAGTGAACTTACATTTTTCTAAGTAATTCTATTTTCTATTTCTGATAACATTTACAGATATCGAGATTTTTTATTGTATATTAACAGTGAAAATGGATTAAAATATCACCAGAAATACATATACATATACGATTGTAGAAATGTTAATAAGCGGGAAATATCACTCGAAATCATCCTTACTAAATTTATACTTACTTAAATAGTTCGAATACGCTGCTGAATTTCTCAACCAGAATTTTCCCCATTATACAGACACAAGATCCAAATAGTGTGGAGTGTTTACATTAGAGCCAAAGTATGCAGTCCAATTCAGTTCACGAGAGCAGGAAGGGAAGGAAGGAAGGAAGGGAAGGAGAGAGAGAGAGAGATAGAGAAAAGCAGGAGCGTCAGAGGTGCGGTCAAGCGTAACTCTGTTGGGTGGGAGTTTGTGTGTAAATTAAGTTGAACCCTAGCAGAGTGTATATATAGTGCCGGTGCTGTGTGTGTGTGTGTGTGTGTGTGTGTGTGTGTTGTTTACTTGGGGTAGTGCCGGTGGTGGTGGTGGAGGAAGTAGAAATGGTGGAATAGGAGGAGGAGAACGAGAAGAGAAAGACATTTAGGAGGAGGAGGAGGAGGAGAATCAAGAGGAAGCTGTGGTGGTTGTGGAAGTAGACATGGTGGAATAGGAGGAGGTGGAGAGAAAGATGAAGAAGAGGAGGAGGAGGAGGAAGAGGAGGAGGAGGAGGAGGAGGAAGAAGAGGAGGAACAAGAGGATTTGGTGGCGTTGAGGGAAGTAGTGGTGTTGGTAATGGGAAGTAGTGGAGTGGATGATGATGAGAAGGAACAAGGTGGTAATGGGAGGAGGGGAAGGGAATTATGAGGACTGAGAAGAGGTGATGGCTTTTGGAAGGTTGTGTTGTTGGTTGAGGCCCAGTAATGAATTCTTGTGTTGTTGTTGTTGTTGTTGTTGTTGTTGTTGTTGTTGTTGTTGTTGTTGTTGTTGTTGCAGTCGTCAGTATTAAAATTAAAGAAATGGAAGACATCAGTTAACAAGGAGAGATTAGGAATAAGTCAAGTAAGGTAGAGAGGAGGGGGATAAGATAAGGGTATTTGTTATCTTAATGGCTATATAACCCCTAATACAGTACGGTACCTGTTGATATTATTTAGTAGGAAACAACCGGCACTAATGACAACGTAACAGCAAGGGTCATAGGATCACCGACGAGAGAAAGGAGAGAAAGGCGAGGAGGAACAGAACCAAACTGTACCATAGAATTTAAAGGAAAATGAATCATGCAGGGTGGAAAAGGATATATAGTTGAAAGAATAAATGAAGAGATGAAAGAAATTTATGTGTCGAAATAGTGGTAGTGGTGGTGGTGATGATGTAGAGGGTGGGAGGATATCCAAACAAACCCTTAAAGTGCTTATTAAACCACAACATAGGAGTATCTGCAAGTGGGAATGACACCGCCTATTGTTTATACATTATTATCGGGGGTTGGAGGAAGACCACAACATTACAGCCAGACTCTTTGTAATGGTGTTGATGTTGCGTGACGTCTCTTTGTGTCTGGGGCCGGGTGTTAAAAAATAGTGTTGAAGCCTTAGTAGATAATGATAATATATAATGACGACTCTGTATTGAACTCACTCACGCCCACACCATCCAGGGGTCTGATCCCACACAATGGTATACAGGGGAAGCACGTCACCACACACTATCACGTCAGAGAGAGAGAGAGAGAGAGAGAGAGAGAGAGAGAGAGAGAGAGAGAAAGAGAGAGAGAGAAAGAGAATGAATGAATGAATTAGTGAGTAAGCGCTTAAAAGTGAGAGAGCTAGACAGAGGCAGGAGGCAAGAGGCAGACGGAAGGGAAGCACAGCAACACCCATTAGGTAACCACATTAACTTTACGCCACGTGTTGACTGTGTGTATGTGTGTATGTGTGTGTGTGTGTGTGTGTACTACAGGGAGAGGAGAAGGGTTGCAAGTGTGTGTGTGTGTGTGTGTGTGTGTGTGTGTGTGTGTCATGGGAGGTTACAAGGTGGAAGTTCCGCCCTCTCACTCTTGACCAGGTTAGTGCAGTAATTTGATCTAACATGGAGATTGGAGATGTGTGTGTGTGTGTCCATCGTCTCGTCCTCGTCCTCGTCCTCGTCCTCGTCCTCGTCCTCGTCCTCGTCCTCGTCCTCATCCTCATCCTCATCCTCATCCTCATCCTCATCCTCATCCTCATCCTCATCTTCATCCGACTAAACCCCGCTATTCATACCTTCACCCCACCTTATTTATTAGAATTTTGCAGTATTAATATATTTGCACTGTACAGTTAATAACTTTATTTCCTTTCAGGACTAAACATTTGCATATTTCAACTTTTTTTTTGTTTTTTTTACTTTTTTTTTACTTTTTTTTTTTTCTCCCTCTTACGTCCCCATGTTAAAGTCCCGGTGGTGGCGAGTAGGCTGTCAGACAATTATATGTTTCCCTCGTCCATCAGTTATTGAAATGAGTGTACACAGACTTAATTAATTAACTGATCGACACTCTATAAAATAAAATTATGTCTCCTCTTCTTTCCTCATTCGTTCGTGTTTTCATTTTTTAGACCTTCTGTAATTATTACTATTTTTATTATTATTATTATTTTCATTATTATTATTTTTCTTTTTATTCATTTATTTTTTACCATTGGCCATACGTTGTTAATTTTAATGATATTTCCCATTCAGTTCCTCGGTACTGATTATTATTTTTAATTTTTCTTCATTGTCGCGTTTGATGTAGGCTTACAAACTGCATGTAAACTAGAAAACATCCCCTTTTTTTTCATTATACTTTTTCATTTTCCCCACATTGCCGTTTTTGATGTCAGTGGCATGTAAACTAGAAAACGTTTTTATTCTTGCATCATCGACGATATTTTTCTCACATTTATTTTTCTGTTTACGTCTTGTGAGTTTCAATATATCGCCTGAACGACCGTCGCCTGGTACACACCATTATAACATACTGATATATATATGATGATCCACTTATATGTATGTTTTTTATTCACATTTCTTCACACCACACGAGCCACAATGTACAATCGCGGCACATAGTCCTTGAACAGATTTCCCCTTACATCCTGGTCAAGGATTATGTGCCGTGACTCTACATTCGTTTACAGTACATTAGTCTTCGTCCATATTTTAGTGACTCGTGCATATAATTGACAACATTCACTCTGTTCATTTGCTGAACATCTTTACAAATAGTATATCTTCCTGCTTGCTGTCACACCTCTCTATCACTTTTTCTCTGGCGCTATATGACCTCGCTGTTGAGGCGCCTAATATCAATCAATCAATACAAAATTTACAAATAGTAGGTTAAGCAGCCATTTTCAAATTCACTCCAAGCAGCTACTCACTTTACGAAATATTATACAATATCATATGAGAACGTGACAACATTAGGCTAATCAGTAATTTGTTTGAGTTATTCATATATGTATTGAAACTTAATGTCCATGACTGTACGTACAACTGGACACACAAGTCATGGGACAGTTGTGGATGCTTGTATTACGTTTGGATAAAGTAAATATATCAAAGTTTCCTCTTCTATTAAGCCGGGTAGAAAGTACTAAGGTTAATAAAAATGATATCAAATCACTCACACACAACAACAACAGCAACTTTCCGTCTCGCACAATCCAGTAGGCCTATGCTATAAGACTGACACCAAACAAAACTCACCTGTAAATTTACCTTAGTTCACTGTGTTATCCCCAAGTTGTGTCGTGGTGACCTGGATACTGGATACGACACCAACATTTCCTTCTGTCACATGTTAAGCAACCACAAACCAAGGTATATGTAGGTCTGTCTGTCTGTCTGTCTGTCTGTCTGTTTGTCTGTCTGTATGTATGTATGTTCGACAGCGTAGATTTTAGTCAATCCTGGGTACATGGTTAGTTTGAGGAAAGTGATTTATATGTATATATTATTTTTTATCATACACAGTTAGTCAATGTAGGAGAGCGGTGTTTTTTTTTTTTTTTTTTTTTTTTTTTTTTTTTTGTGGAACATTATCACGTTTTCACATGGATTAATATTATTGAAGCAAGATTGGGAAGTGCCGTGCATTTATTCACACACAAATGGCGGGGCATTATTACGCTTTTACTGGTATTAATAAAGGGAAGAGGCGAGGCGAGGCGAGGCGAGGCGAGGCAATGTCTGACAAGGATTCTTCTATTTGTAACGTTACTGTCTATGCAATAATAGCGATGCAGCTAACCTCATCTCACCCCTCTCACCCCTCTCACTCCTATCCCTCTCCCTATTGTAGTACTATTTTAACTAGTAATAGGAGAAACGTAAAAAAAAAGGTGTTGATATTATGGTATTTTAGTTCTGAATCATTACTGTTTTACATGTGGTAATGGTTGGACAGTGAAAAATATATTCTGTCTCGGTTTTAAGTTACGCTTTTAAGTACTATAATGACAGGGTAATGCGATATGGTAAGTGATACTGTTTGTTGGTGTGTTTTCATAACGTGTTCCTGTCAGTGGTGGTGGTGTTGGTGGTGGTGGTGGTGAGGTGGTGGTGAGGTGGTCCGGTGCTGGAACGTAAATAAAAGAGAATGGAACGCCACCACAACAACACTGACTCCCTTTTACCTACCTAGCCAGTCAGTCAGCCAACCAGTCAATCAATCAGCCAACTTTTATGCTCTCTAGTCAGGCAGCCGGCAAGCTAGTCAGCCAACTCTCACGCTCTCCAGCCAGTCAGTCAGCCAGCCCTCATACCCTCCTGGCCCCAGCAAAGCCAACCAACCCAACAGCCAGCACGCCCTCCTGCCCGCTAGCCAGCCAACTAGCCAGCCAGCCAGTCCCCCCAGGAAGATAAACAAGTCCAGTAGCGGAACTCTTGCTGTTATGGTGGTGGTGGTGGTGGTGGTAGTGGTAGTAGTGGTGGTGGTGGTGGTGGTGGTGGTGGGGGTGGTGATGGTGGTGGTAGTAGTGGTGCTGGTGGTGGTGGTAGTAGTGGTGCTGGTGGTGGTAGTAGTGGTGCTGGTGGTGGTAGTAGTGGTGGTGGTGGTGGTGGTGGTGGTGGTGCTGGTGGTGGTGCTGGTGGTGGTAGTAGTGGTGCTGGTGGTGGTAGTAGTGGTGCTGGTGGTGGTAGTAGTGGTGCTGGTGGTGGTAGTAGTGGTGCTGGTGGTGGTAGTAGTGGTGCTGGTGGTGGTACTGGTGGTGGTGGTGGTGCCTGCAAACATTAACTAGTTTTTGTTGCTTTTAAGGGCACACTCGCATTCCATAATCTCTACCTCACCCGGAGCGACGAGGGGGAAGTACACGAATTTACTTTTTAACTCGTGAATCACTTATTATCTTCTGTGACCTATAAATATATATATGATGTGTGTATTCCTGTATATGATTTATGGTGTTTCTTGTGGGTGTATGGGATAGGTGAAATGGATAATAAATAACCTTTACAATTTATTAGTATTTGACTCGAAAAGAAAATATGAGTACTTAGTTCTAAACTACAGAGGTACCGGTACTGTATTTTCATAGCAACGAATATCCAGACGAATATTCCGCCACTGAGAAAAGAGATTAAACTGACCTCTGGTGGCACTGATATAAACTTTTTACCATGACTGGACAGCTGGACAAGTTTTCTAGTACTGCCTCCAACGTGGAATATTGTTAAAACCTTGAAAACAGAATGGGAAAGAGAACTCGATACACCTTCCCCAAACCTAAATACATATTTTGATTTACATTTTGTTCTGTATGTCTAACCTCTTTTCATTCTGTTTACACAGATAAAATAATATGACATTGTAAAGTGATGTAGATTTCGATAAACAACCTAAAAGAAAAAAAACTAATATAAAGATAAATAAAGTGACAGAATGGGCACGGGATCGAACCCAGACAGACAGACAGACAGACTCACTCGCCAGAACAGAACACCAAGCAATAATACCGTTCATTCTCTCTGTGCCAGTACTCTCACAATTATTATTATGACACACCAACCATTTCCCCAACACACGGCGGTCTGGGAAATACCACCAACCCACCACCCGCCCAACCCACCCGACCCACACTGCCTCGGGTTCACATTTTCGGGAGGTTTTAAAACACGGACTATCCCTGGAATTATTGTAGAGCGAGGGTTTAGTGCGTTATTCTCCCACCCTCCTCTCATATTTCACCGGCTTAAGTGGTGGACGCATTCTTTTATCTGCAGCAGCTTTGTAGAGGTCGATCATGCCAGGTGAAAAGGAAATAATAATAAAAAAATATATATATGTCTTCCCCAACCCATTGTGTAATACATCTATCTGGCTTCACTACTAATATAGCAGATTAGTCGTTTGAAGGAAGGCAAGGGAAGGGAAGGGAAGGGGTGGGAGAGGAGACAGGAAATCATCGTGAAATCTGGTGTATGTACAGTTGTGGACGTATGAAAAAGACACACCTGAAACAGGGCCTCTCATTGATCATATGGTATAATGGATGAGACGTGCGTGCGTGCGTGCGGGCGGCGGCGGCGGCGGCGGCGATGGCGACGATAATAATTAATAATAAAAAAAAAATATTAAAAAAAAAATAATAAAAAATAATGATTAAAAAAAATACAAAATAAAAATTATTAATTAAAAAAATAATAATAAAAAAAAATAATAATTATGCGAAGGCGGCAGCGGCAGCGGCGGCGTCGGCGGCGGCGGCGGCGGTGGCGACGGCGGCGACGGCGGCGGCGGCGGCGGCGGCGGTGGCGACGGCGGCGGCGGTGGCGGCGGCGGCGGCGGCGGCGGCGGCGGTGGCAGCGGCGGCAGCGGTGGCGGCGGGGGCGGCGGCGGCGGCTACGACGACGACGACGATAATAATTAATAATAATTAAAAAAAATATATATATATTAAAAAAAAAAATACAAATAAAAATTATTAATTAAAAAAAAAATAATAAAAAATAATAATTATGCGAAGGCGGCAGCGGCGGCGGCGGTGGCGGCGGCAGCAGCGGTGGCGGCGGCGACGGCGGCGGCGACGACGACGATAATAATTAATAATAAAAAAAAATAAAAAAAAATAATAAAAAATAATTATTAAAAAAAAAATACAAAATAAAAATTATTAATTAAAAAAAAAATAATAATAAAAAAAATAATTATGCGAAGGCGGCGGCGGCGGCGGCGGCGGCGGTTTCATCAAGCCCATCACCGTGGCTCAGGTCACCTACTACTCATTCTTACACACGTCACAACTTCCAGACTGGTACCCAGCCACAGAGGGAGGGAAGTGAGGGTAATTCCAAATTACTGCAGCTGTTATGGTACCAGCGAGAGTGCCTTACGACGTTCGGTGGCCTTATAGTTAGTGCCTGAAACTCAAATCGTAAAAGTAAATATTCTCAGAACCTCATCTGAGAGGAATCGATCTACCGACCTATAAGTTACGAGTCCAGAACACTAACCACTCGTCCACCTCCCTTACATTATCTACCTACTTGCAGTACTAACATAATCCATTACTTACGTACTTACTTACTTATTTACTTGCTTACTTATTTACTTGCTTACTTATTTACTTGCTCCCGCTTGTGTTCAATACTGGTGAGTGAGCTTGTGTATCCCCTCGTAATGACTCGCCTCCACACCACCACCGATCCTTGCTACATGATTACACTTTCATACATTCAATAGCACGAGAGAGAGAGAGAGAGAGAGAGAGAGAGAGAGAGAGAGAGAGAGAGTGAGAGAGAGAGAGAGAGAGAGAGAGAGGGGAGGGGGGCAGAGACAGACACAGAAAGCAGAGAGATGTAAGTGTGTGTGTGTGTGTGTGTGTGTGTATTGAGGAGGCCACACCGACACCTCCACTTTAGGTTAGTAGTAGTAGTATGTGAAGTTTGAATATGATCACTGAGGCCCCGCCATGCAGAACTCCCAAGTCCCTCACAATACAGGCACCAATATACATACAGCACCAGGAAGCTTAAGGGGAAACAACACCAGTATACCATAGTAGGACCAAATATATACAGTACAATACACACATACACACACACACACACATACACACAAATATACACACACACACACACACACACATACTCATACATATACACATACACATACACATACACATATGCACACACATACACATACACATACATACAAAACAGCCTCATACCCACTATAGTCAGGATCATCAACAAGAACTAATACTATTTCTATATATATTTGTCTTGCCATCAAAACATCTTTCGTTGTCGTATATATAAAACCATTTTCATCAATCATCAACCTTCTATAAAGTAATGTATATTTTCAGCCTTATGACTGCAATGTAAATAAACCTTTTATTATTATTATTATTATTATACACACACTCTTCATTCTCTCTCTCTTTCTCTCTCTCTCTCTCTATCTATCTCTCTCTCTCTCTCTCTCTCTCTCTCTCTCTCTCTCTCTCTCTCTATCTATCTCTCTATCTCTCTCTCTCTCTCTCTCTCTCTCTCTCTCTCTCTCTCTCTCTCTCTCTCTCTCTCTCTCTCACACACACACACAAACACACACTAAATAATACAGAATTTTCCCTCTGCCGTACCAGACTTGGAAATATTGAACCCTGGCCCTCCCTTCAAGATGCTCCCCTCCTCTGGTCCCCTCCTCCAGTGCCCCCCTCCCCACCACCACCACTCCTCATCTCCACCCCGCACTACTTAACATTTCACCACTCGAAAACTGAGGGGATTGGGGGTCGGATTGTGGGGTGAGGGAAGGTGGGGGGATGGGTGGTATAGTATTGAAGGATGGAAGGTGGTGGGTGATGGTGGTAGGTAGAGATTGAGGGAAGAAAGGAAAGGGTGAGTGAGGGAGGGAAGGTGGGGATTGAGGAAGAGAGAGTGTGAGGGATGGAAAGTGGGGATTGAGGGAAGAAAGGTGGCTGGTGAGGGAGGGAAGGAAAGGGTGAGTGAGGAAGAAGGGGGTAGCGAATTTTTGTGAATAATACAGTATCAAACTCATTGTGGTGACTCAGGCCAGTAGTGTAGTGTTAGTTTTTTTGTGTGTTTTTATCGTATGGGCATGAAGGGGCTGCAAGGTGAGAGGAATTCATTAGTACTGACTGGAACGAGACCACATTGGCTTTGGACACATGTAAATAAATGTATACGTGAATGATATGATGAATGATTGTGTGTGAGACTGATTGGGTGAATAAATGAATGAATGGATGAATGAATAATGAGGGAGCAATGGCCTATAATACACACACACATAATAATCATAACACTCTTTTGAATATTAATTCCTCGAAAATTTCATAACGTCAGTTGAAAATCCGCAGGAGTGATAAAAAAAACTTAATCCCTCGTCAGGAATTATAGTCTTCATCCGCTAACAACAACAACAACAACAGCAAAAACAACAATCAAAACAGCAACAACAACAGGAGGAGAAAAACAAATGTCGAAGGCTTTTAAAAAAGACTCGTTTACCGGCGCAGGAAAAAAAATAAAAAAATAAAGAAACAACCTGACTCTGGTGTTGACTTAGGAGCAGGATTGCCAGTCTAGCCATGTTGAGCAGATTTCGGTTCACTCTTGGGTTGATGGTGTAAAATTTTGCTCTTTTATATTTTATTTTATTTGTTCTCTCCGTGGTAGGTAGTGCAAATATAGATAGCACTTTGTTTTTCATGGTTGTTGTGTTATGGAAATGCCTTTGTGAGATTGATAAGTGTAAACCGAGTGATGTAGTAAAATGCGTAGTATGCTTGGTGTAGGATGTAATGGGTGTGAAAATTTTCAGGGTTGAGAGAACAAATTTTGAGTTTGTTTGTACGTGTTGGAATAATATACAAATCGAGTTTTTAGTGTTTTTTTTTTCACGGTTGATTCGTATGCATTTGGAATTAACCTATAGTTTAACCATTGATACTACAAAATTTAACCAAGGATACTACAAATTCTAAAATAATGTTGATAATGATTATAATTATCTTTGAAACATTGTAAGAGTTGACATGGAAATAGTTTGTGTGTGTGTGTCGTGTGTGTGTGTGTGTGTGTGTGTGTGTGTGTGTGTGTGTGTGTGTGTGTGTGTGTGTGTGTGTGTGTGTGTGTGTGTGTGTGTGTGTGTCGTGTGTGTGTGTGTGTGTATGTGTGTGTGCGTGTGTGTGTATGTGTGTGTGTGTGTAGGCCTAGGTGTTCTATGGTATTATAAAAAACTGACTTGGGCTCATCAAAATACAACGACGTGAGAAAACACGAACCTACCACTCAAAGGCTTAGAGAGAGAGAGAGAGAGAGAGAGAGAGAGAGAGAGAGAGAGAGAGAGAGAGAGAGAGAGAGAGAGAGACTGTGGTAGTAGGAAGTCTGGAGTCTCGTCTTGTTGGCAACTTGAGCGTTTTTGTTTTGTTTTGTTTTTCCTTTTTATTTTGAGTTGTGATGGCAGCGTCAGTGTGTGTGTGTCATGTTTATAACAACTTTGGAAAGGGTGACACGTGACAGGCCAACTATGTATAGCCTCAGTTTCCAGCCAGACACGACACACACACACACACACACACACACACACGACACACACACACACACACACACACACACACACACACACACACACACACACACACACACACACACATGAAGTTCCTTCATTCATTCAAATTACTCCAGGAAACAGGACCAGATTAATAAAAATCATGGGATTCTGTTGCTTAGGATAGTTTGGACGAATCAGTTGCTCCCCTAACCCCCCCAAAATGGTATACGTCAGGTTAGGTGAAGTTAGGTTAGGTTAGGATAAAATTGGTTAGGTTAGGATGGGATAAGTCAGGTTAAGTTAGGTTGGGTTGGGTTGGGTTGGGTTGGATTAGGTTAAGATAGAATAGGATAGGATAGGTTAGGATAGAATAGGTCAGGCTAGGTTGGGTTGGGTTAGGTTATATTAGGATGAGGTAGGTTGGGTTGGCTTGGGTTGGGTTAGGTTAAGATAGGATAGGATAGGTCAGGATAGGATAGGTCAGGCTAGGTTGGGTTGGGTTAGGTTATATTAGGATAGGGTAGGTTGGGTTGGCTTGGGTTGGGTTAGGTTAAGATAGGATAGGATAGGTCAGGATAGGATAGGTCAGGCTAGGTTGGGTTGGGTTAGGTTATATTAGGATAGGGTAAGTTGGGTTGGGTTGGTTAGGTTGTTGGAAAAATGCCTTAGTAACCCTATAGAGTTCAATGGGAAAAATTGAACATCGACAAAAACATAATAAAAAAATAGTTATAGGTCAGTATATTGGAAATTCTGGGGTTATCAAAGACTATATCCCATCGAGATTGGAGTCATATTTCCCACCACTAAAATATCGTTTCCACAATTCCGCTGCCATGTATGTATGTACCCACCACACACAGCGTTAGTATGGTACTTTGGAGAGCCTTGATTCCTCCAAAGTATGCCAGGAAACGGGACCAGATGAACAAAAGTGAATAGATTTTTGTTGCTTGGTATAGTTTTGGGGGAATATTTATCTCCGAATTCCTTAAGGGGGAAATTTTGTGTTGGTAAATCTGGAGCAACTGAATCCTCCAAACTGTTCCAAAAGCAACATAACACCATTATATTTGTTCATCTGGTCCTGTTTCCTGGCATACTTTGGAGGAATCAAGGCACTCCAATGTAACAAAAAAAAAAAAAAAAAGAATTACACCCTTAAAGTCAGTCAGTCATTGCCCACCAGAAGTTGCCATTGTTATGTGTATATAAACGAGATGCCTTTTCTTCCTCTTCATAAATTATAGATATGGGATAAGATTCTTATTTTCTTTATTGATTTATATATATATTTTATGTTCCATTCACAGTTGTCTACAAGATATCACTTTATTTTTCTACTCTGTGTATTCATGATTTTTTTTTTTTTTTTTTTTATGTTACATTCACAGTTGTCTACAAAATATTACATTATTTTTGTATTCTATTTATTCCTAATTCAACAAGGAGGGTAAAGAATTCAAGTCAGTAACTGTACCTGTATTGGTGGTTCTGTAAGACATCCCTTTTTGCCCACGAGTTACAAGACTACGTTGAAAAGTAATGTGCAAATAATATTGTACTGCACTGTACGAGTAAAAGGCACCTACAGTACAACACTTCAGATGCCTTTAAGCCAAACCATATTCCTTGGTCCGTAGTAAACTTATGATGTCGAATGTGAGTCAGCCAGCCAGCCAGTCAACCAACCATCCATCCATCCATCCATCTATCCATCCATCCATCCATCCATCCAACCAACCAACCAGCAAGCCAGCCAGCCAGCCAGCCAGCCAGCCAACCAGCCAGCAAACCAACCAACCAACCAACCAGCCAAGCACATTTCGTAGTCTGCAGCAAACTTGTGACTTGGAGTGAACATAAAGCAAGCGTGTTCCGTAGCAATACTGGAACAGAGGCTGCCTGTGACAACGTGGTGAGGCAGGGAGGCAAGACACACTCCCAACAGCTGTCTCAACATATGACCCGCTTCACTGCCAGACAAAGGACCAGAATGCACAGAGAATGTAACACAGGCTCACAGGGAATGAATTTCGTCGCTCCTCCTGTCCTTCACTCACATAGATCTATTTTTCATTGTGTTTTATCTGAGTGGTGAATCTAATATGGACTGACTGTTGTTATTCATGTAGTTTATGTGTTCAGGATGTGTATAGTTATTATTATTAGAGTATATACATTATGTTACAGGTTGTCCCTTGCTTCAGTTTTAAAATTATACCGCTTGATATATCAATAAAAATATATTGTATGAATATATTGTAGGTTACCATAAACATATTATATTAAAACACATTTATACGCACACACACACACATACACACACAAACAAACAAACAAACAAACACACACACACACACACACACACACACACAAACACACAAACACACAAACACAAAACATACGCATGCATCTGAACACACACACACACACACACTCACATCCAAGGCCAAGAGATATACTTGCTCACATCCACGTACACCATCCCTCATCCCTACATACCCCCTCCCCCCCCCACACACATATAAATATAGGTACTGCACCAAGCACTGTTCTGTAGAGGCAGTCCAGAATGAAGCTGAATTTAACCTTAACCAGAAGGCCATGGAGTAGCGGGTGGAAGGAAGGCTCGGTGGAATTAGTAAGCATTTTCCCCAAATTCATTCTCTTGGTTCGGATTCCATTACTTATTTTTATTTATCCCTGAACGTAGTAGCTATGCCCGGGCCACTAGTGAACAATTTGTAGGTGGTGTGTGTGTGTGTGTGTGTGTGTGTGTGTGTGTGTGTGTGTGTGTGTGTGTGTGTGTGTGTGTGTGTGTGTGTGTGTGTGTGTGTGTGTGTGTGTGTGTGTGTGTGTGTGTGTGTGTGTGTAGGGAATGATTTCAATAACTTCACCATGCTTTGAGTTATATACTCACTCGGTTTTGTATATTTCCCCAAACTTCAAATAATAATAACTATTATTATTAGTTCAATTTTCGTGACTTAGGTAACTATTTTTATTGTGAGTAACTGTGCATTAAATATATGAACTATAAATTATGTACTCACTTCCGTTTCATATATAGCATTGAATATAAATTATAAACTATCTGTACTTACTTCCCTTTCTTATATATAGAATTGAATAACATGAACTATTATATGTCCTTCTCTTTCAATATATATAGTATTGGAAACTCGTAGTGTATCACAGGTACAGTATATGTCATTACGATCTAATCTTCTGTATCCAATATTTGCAGTTCAGGGCACAAGTATTCAAATTGGATGGAATTGGTGAACATACAAGGATTACCATTATATTAAAAAATTGGTTGCTGCTGGGTACATGAGAGAACCTTGTTGATGAAATGAAAATAGCACACACACACACACACACACACACACATTTTTCTCTGTTAAAATGCAACCAAACACATATGCACACACACACACACACACATGTTTCTCTGTTAAATTGCTACCCCACACACGACAGACACACACACACATACACATTTTCACTTACACACACATACACATTTTTCTCTGTTAAAATGCAACCAAACACACACACACTCATATCCACACGCACACACGACCTCTCTCTCTCTCTCTCTCACACACACACACACACACAACACACACACACACACACACACACACACACACACACACACACCTTTGAATGATATGGGTTGGTTCTTCTGCTTCATGTTTAATTCTCTGGTGTTAGTGCCAGGTTTGCGTAAGGTAACAACAGTCTACACAATGACTATATGAAATTATTATCTGTACATGTATGGAGTAGGCCGACTTTTATATCTAGAGAAACGGAAGCATAACATGAGGGAATCAACAGAGAGAAAAAAGATAGATAAAGACAGATTGACAGAGAAAGACAGATCAAAAGAGACACAGACCCAGAGAGAGAGAGAGATAGATAGATAGATAGATAGATAGATAGATAGATAGAGAGAGAGAGAGAGAGAGAGAGAGAGAGAGAGAGAAAGAAAGAGAGAAAGAGAGAGGGAGACATTACCACAAAATAATAAAAGGTATGAAAGGCATCCAGGTCCCTTCCACTCCTTGTTGATGAGCCTCGTAATAAGATAACCCTCACGACCACCAACCTGTAGAGGGAAGGAACAGAGGGATGGATAGATCAGGGGGTCGGGAGGGGGTCGAGATGATTGCTATCCCTAGTGACTGATTTTCCTAACTCCCGATATCGGCTTCTAGAATGAGAAACACCGGATTTGTGAGGGAAAGGAAGGAAGGAAGGAAGGAATACGTATAAAGCGAAGAAATCACAGTGTAATTTCGTTCTGCTATCGGTTGGAAAATATTGTATACCAACATTTTATTTATGGCATAGATAGAAATGAGATAATAATATAAGGATGTAATAATCGATTCTCCCTGTGGTAAGTTATACGCCCTTAGTAGCGTCTAATGTATGCATTATCAATTAATTCTCACCAGCCTCCCGTCCATGCAGCCTCACAGCCAACCAACCCCGCAGCCAATCAGCCGTCTGTCTACCCAGCCATCCAGTCAGTCAGTCAGTCATTCATCCTTCTATCCATCCATCCAGCCAGCCAGTCAGGCAATCAGTCAGTCAGTCAGCCAGTCGCTCATCCTTCCATCCAGCCAGTCAGTCAGTCAGTCAGTCAGTCAGGCAATCAGTCAGTCAGCCAGTCGCTCATTCTTCCATCCATCCAGTCAGTCAGCCTCCAATCCAATCAGTCACTCAGCCAGCCAACCTCCCAGCCAATCAGCCAGACAACCTCTCAGTCAGTCTGCCAACCAACCTCTCAGTCAGTCTGCCAACCAACCTCCCAGCCAGTCTGCCAACCTGCCAGTCTCTCGGCCAGCCTCACCACTCGAGAGCTGCGGACATTGACGAGGGAAACGTGACGGCTCAGACGCACAACACAATTACCTCAATTATTGCTCATCATTATTACTCCCAGGGCGTGTTTGCATTAGCCCTTGTTAATCCAATGTGGTGTGTGTTGTTTGGCTTAGAGGTCCACGTCTGCCCCCGCTCCACCCTCCCTCTCTCTTACACACACACACACTCACTCCCACCCTCTCCTCCTCCCTCTCATACACACTCTCACACACACACCTCCCCTCCCCTCCTCCCTCACACACAGACACACACAGTCACACACACACCTTCCCCTTCCCTCCCCTCCCCTC
>JAWZYT010004617.1:65000-67500 GCA_034508575.1 Petrolisthes manimaculis
CATTACTATACTCTTCATCTTTTCATCAAGTCTCCTCCTGTATTATAGGCCCATATTCCTTCGTAGTCTACAGTTCTTGTAAATATAAACTGTATAACTAACATGTTTATTATGCTTTTAAATTAATACAAAAGGCTGTAAATATAAAGTAACATACAAACTAACAGTATTATTTTTTTAGGCCAGTATTCACTCCCAAAGTTGCTGTTATTACGAACTAACCAATAAACTAGCATGTTGTATTTTTATATATATATAATTTTAGGTCCATATGTATTCATTCACAGTCCCCCAGCGACTGTAAACACCAAGTAAACTATCTAACTAAGAATAATGTGAGCATCGAATAGAGTGAGTGAGAGAGACTGTACAAAATCTGATTGATGGACAAGTAGAAGGAGATATTATAATATTCGAATATACTGAATAAACTTTTAACTTCTCTGCAAGGCCTCTGGGTTTGATTAAGAATACATATATATAAATCCTCTCGTCATTCTTTCTTCCTTCCTTCCTTCCTTTCCATCTGAATTCTCTGACCTTTTCATTTTTTTCAGTGGTGGGGGAGAGGGTGGGGGTATTTCTTTCCTTTTATTCTCAGCCTCTCGGAAATTCCTCCTCTATTTTTTTTCCTGCACCTTATTCTTTATCCCATTCCTTCATTCATTTCCTCCACCTCTTTCTCTCTTTCTCCTTGGCATTCTTCTATCTTTCTTCTCGTTCTTTTTTTATATTGTCCCCTCCTTTGTCCTTCTCGTTTTACTCTGATCTTATTTTCCGCTTTTCACTCTTATATCCTTTTTTCCCTTTTCTTCTTTATTTTTCTTTTCTCCTTTCTTTCCTTTTCTCCTTTCCTTTCCTTTTCTCCTTAATTTTCCTTTTTCTTTAGGTTTTCTTTCCAGCTTCGATTCCTTTTCCACTTTTCTTCAACCTTTCCTCTTCCACCATTTTCCATCTACTTTCCTTCAACTTTTACTTTTCCTTCCTTCGTTCCACCACTTTCCTTCAGCTTTTCCTCTTCCACCATCTTCCTTCCACTTTCCTTCAACCTTTCTCCACCCATCCACTTTCCTCCAACCTTTCATATTCCACCGTCTTCCTTCCACTTTCCTTCAGCATTCCTTCCGGCTTCACTTTCACTTTCCTTTTGACTTCGTTTCCCTGAACCTCCCGTCGACTATCCTCCCACTCTCACCTACCCTCCGCCCCCTCCCCTTCACTCAGTTCCCCCCATCCCCCACCGTACCCTTCCATCCCCTCCCCTCTCCTCTCTTTCACTCCTCTCCGTCCCCTCCTCCTCCTCCTCCTCCTCCTCCTCCTCCTCCTCCTCCTCCTCCTCCCCCCACACCGCCGCCGTCGTCCCCTCCCTCCAAAAAATCAAAGATGGTCTAGGGGAAAACTTTCTCATAAAAGATGGAAGGACGAACTTTAAAGTGCAGATCCAAAGAATTTTTGAGCTGCTGCAGGTTCTTATCATCCGGTGCGAGGAGGAGGAGGAGGAGGAGTGACACAGAAATGCAGGCAGATGTATTCACCCAATGATGGAAGTGAAGTTGGTCTCACAAATCCCTTAGAGAGTGACTGGCTGGTTGGCTGGCTGGCTGGCTGGCTGGCTGGTTGGCTGGTTGGCTGGCTGGCGTTTTGTGAAGAGTGGTATCTATCTGAGATCTTCACACTCTCGAGAATAGGTTATAATATTAACCTTCCAGAGGAGTCCCGTGGGTTTTCAGGGTTCACTCGTGGTTTAGCTATAATATAAAAGGAGACTCTGTGTTATTATATTATGTATCCAGGTTAATGGAATATTGTGGCAAACTGAAATGAAATAAAGGCTAAAAGGCAAATGGTCTCTCTCACTCTTGACGGGCTGACTATCACACGTCACCATTTTTGACAGCGGATATGTTTTGATAATAAGCAGATCTAGGGAGTCTAAATATCACCTCTATAATAGTGAACTCAGAAACTGGACTGACACACACACACACACACAAACACACACACACACACACACACACACACACACACACACACACACACACACACACACACACACACACACACACACACAAACACAAACACGGCACTCAATAATATTAGACATGAAACAAAAAAAGGTATTATCTGCCTTTTTCCTCGAGTCATTAAACTAAACTAAAATACAACTAAATTCTAGCTTTTTTTTTTTTTTTTTTTTCGCCAGATGGAAACTTGAGACGACGACCAGGATGTCAAAAATCGCCTGGACCAACACTCCCAAAACGCAAGCCAGACTTCACTGAGACTTATACCAAAAAGAGTTCGTTCGCGATTTTATGCAGATTCGACAGGGGATGAATTCATGGTGAGTATTTAAACGAGTGTAGATAGATGCTTTTCCTTCGTTCCTTCCTACCTACCTAACTTCCTTCCTTCCTTCCTTCCACAACATCGAGGTCCTATAGCGCCAGAAAAAAAGTGATAGAGGTGTGACAGCAAGCAGAAAGGAAATGAAAAGAAA
>JAWZYT010004617.1:70000-95000 GCA_034508575.1 Petrolisthes manimaculis
GTTTCCAGTCGTCTATTTTATTTCATTTTTGTTTTTAATACCCCAATCTCGGGACTGTAGGTTGTCAGAACCCCGTTAACTCTTTTGAGGCCCCGAGATAAATTTAAAGGGTTCGTGGTATTGGTAGCTTCTCTTCTGTCTAACTAGAGGACGACATCTTATTTATACGTGTCACTATCAGAAGTAAGATTATGTACTCTTACGTTTATAGCTTCGGGAATGATGATTTTTCTTTACCATCACCTCACACTTTCACTCCATCACCACACTTTCACCCCACCTACACACTTTCACACCACCCCCACGCACTTTCACTTTACCATCACACTTTCACTCCATCTAAACACTTTCACCCCACGCACTCACTTTCACTCCACTCACACACTTTTACACAACCACCAAAATCTTCTTCCTCCAGGACCACCACTACTATCTTCACCTTCATCACCACCACAAAGATGCATACATATATCTCCTTCCTTCGTCATCTCACCACCACCATCCCCACCACCACCATCCCCACCACCACCACCACCAGCACCATCCTTCCTCCTCATTACTTCAGTCATCTTTTACCGCCACCATCACCATCACATTTTCCCTCCCTCTCTATCACACTCCTCCTCCCATCCCTCCCTCTTTGTCACACTCCTCCTCCCATCCCTCCCTCTCTATCACACGCCTCCTCCCATCCCTCCCTCTCTAGACACTTTTCACACCACCCTGACCCTAACCTGACTACCAATTTGACTTTTTTTTCCATCACCAAAACGCTAACTATCTACAGTATGCTTTTACCACTACTACCATCACCACCATTATTACAAAACCCTTCATTCCCACTTTTTAACCACCACACCACCACCAACATCACTACACCTTCCCCACTTTTTCACCACCACTACCACCACCACCACCACCACTACCTACCTACTACCAATATCCCTCTTCACATAATTATTTCCCATGTCTCTTTTTTCACCTTTTCTCCACCATATTTCACCAAATCACAATTTTTTTCATCAGCAACACCACCATCACAACCTATAAATCTTCCCACACTTCACCATCACTCACCTCTCCTCTCCTCCCACATTGTCATCACCACAACCAACACCATACCATTACTTCTACACCCACTCCTCAAAAACCTCACAAACCATCGACTCTTTTCACCACCACCACCACCATTGCATGTCACCTCTCCCACCTTGTCAGTCACCAACACCATCACTTACCTACGCTTCCCTCATCCTTCACCACCACCACCACCTCTCCTTCCACCACCACTACCACCACCACCACCCTTACACCCTTCCCTTACCCTCACACACCCTCAACTCTTTTCATAACCACCACCACCACCAGCACGAGCACCCACCATTCCCCTGTCGACCTAATGGCTGCCTGTGTGTCCCCCTAATAACCAGGCTCTGTCCCCAATTTGTCAGGCCCCAGCTGGTGTGTAGGGCGCTGTGTAGAGCCTTCCTGCAGACACTAACGCTGCGGTGGGCCCGGGAATTATTGACAGGCGTATGCAGGTGGGGATCGACAGGCAGCCAAACAGGGAGTGAGGGAGGGAGTGAGGGAGTGAGGGCTGGGAGAGGAGATAGGGAGGCAGAGCCGTAGAATAAAAGAGTTTGGACAACCGCTCTGCTGGGCGCCATCTTGCAGCGAAATGTCAGTGAGCGGCCGTATGAAAACAATAGCCAGACTACATAAAATCGAAAAGAAAGAGTCATAAATTAATTTGCTCATGAGTAAACCTAAATGACATTTGAATTATTCTGCGTCAAAAAAGAAAGAACAGAAAAAAATATGAATGAAAGAAGTGTGATAATGGTAAAAGAAAACGGCGATGTGTTAATCTCCGTCGCCTCACTTACTTAACTTGTCTCTTCCAAAGTATTATACACAGATTAGAAGGCAACAGCAATAATTACAGTGTCTGTACTTTCATGTTGATGTTGTTGATGCTGTTTAATATGTTGTTATTTTTGTTGCTGCTGTCTTTTATGTTATTGCTGTTTTGTTATTGCAGTTGTTTTGTTATCACTACCTCGGCTGTGGTAATTCCTTCCTTCCTTGCCTCCTTTCTTGCCTCCTTCCTTGCCTCCTTCATTGATTCCTTCCTTCCCACCATCCTTCCTTCCTTCTTTCCTTCCATCCTTCCATCCTTCCTTCCTTCTTTCCTTCCTACCTACCTTCCCACCTTCCATCCTTCCTTCCTTCCTTCCCAACTTCCTTCCCACCTTCCTCTGGGTGACAATCAGTCCCTTAGTTCATATACAGAGAGATATATATTTTTAGATTGGACTCTAGGTTGGTTGTGATAACGTTGGCAGCACCAGGAAACCATTACAAAGAAACACCCACAGTCATCCCTTTCCTGACAGTAAATCTTTGTATCTTTGTGTGAGATCTAATTTCTGTCTGGACGGGAAACTTTTGGCGTCTTGCCGAAAACGTGTGCATTCAACAAGAGGAGGAGGAGGAGGAGGAGGAGGAGGAGGAGGAGGAGTAGGAGGAGGAGGAGTTCTCTTTTCCTTCCATTTTTCTTGTGCCAAACTCTTCCCCTGCAGTTGTGTTACAAGACCAAATGAAATCACCACCAGAAGGGGAGCACAAACCCTATACACGCACGAGGGGGGAGACGCTTTTATGAGACTCGGTGGTGGCTTCTTACTCCTCCCGACTATGTCACGAAACAAGCTCCTTCAATACGGGTGTTGGTGTTGTTGTTGTTTCGTGGCAATGTTTGAAGGACTCTATTTCAACCATCAATTTTCTGACTGTATACATCACGGCGTCCCTTAAAGGAATATGATCCATTTATGAAATTCTGGAGTGATTATACGGAAACGGGATCTGAGTTGTGGTATTCATTTTTGCGTTTCTTTATACACACACATACACACACACACACACACACACACACACACACACACACATACAACAAAAATACAAACAAACAATCAAACAAACAAACACACATACATAAACACAAACACAAACAAACACACACAAAAAATAACTAGATCTTGGGAAGCACTGACAAACTAACCAAACTATGAATAGCCCAGACCCCATCACAACCCCTCTAGACACCACCCGATGCATGGTCTTAGTAGTAGTGTCCTTATAATTATAGTGTGTACAGCAACTCGACCCAAACCATCCACCACTAGGAATACAACACAAGGTCCAGTGGGGTTTGTTTCCTGACTCGTGCCTCTTTGTGTGACTTGTATACTCTAAAAAAAAAAATAGGAGAAGAAATATTGTACTGTACGTGTGTGATTTATGGTGTGTGTCTCAAGTGTCGTTAGTATGGGGAGTGGAGGGTCCGATGAGGGAGGAGGGATGGGAATGGAGGAAAGAGCGAGGAGAGAGGAGGGAGAAAGGAAGGAGGGAAGAGGGAGGAGAGAGGAGGTAGGAGAGAGGAGAGGGGAATGGAGGGAAGAGAGAGGAGGGAGGAGAGAAGAGGGAGGTGGAGAGAAGAGAGAGTAGAGAGGAGGGAGGAGAAAGGAGGGAAGAGGGAGGAGAAAGAAAGGAGGAGAGAGGAGGGAGAGAATGGGACTGACTGTTACAGGGTGGGTAGTTTGTCAAAGGTGGTAAACTGTTTCTTTCCCTCACATAGTCTAGGTTTTCTCAGTAAATGACCAGGTCGACCCCTTTCTTCCCTCGTACTGAATTTCTGTATATTCCATCACGGCCACAGTATGCTGACCACAGTATAGAATAAGGGTTTGTTTATGCTTAAGGGGAGATTATTTTCTTGGTGTATTGGAAAGTCTCTAATTCTCCCACATTATTGTCGCGAAGATTATAGAACAAAATCTGTCAGGAGACGAATGTAGTGTAAGGCTGTTTTTCAAGATTAAAATAATTTATGAAGATTGCACGGTGTAATATAGAGAAGGAAGGATTAGTATGAATGTCACGATTATTATTATTAAAACAAAAATTCAGATGGTTTTAGAGTTGTAGGGGAGGAGAAGGGAGGGGGGCGAGGAAAAAAAAAAGAACATTTATGAACCCGCTCTAAAAACCCCGGGGTGGAGAGCCGAGGTAAAACGTGCTGGTTTATAATAGCCTCGACATATTTTTGCGAAAGGCTTAGGTAGTTTGTGCAAGAAATCCGCAAAATATTTATATTCAGTGTAGAACTTGTTTCCCACGTATGAACTGGTGGTTGGGTGAGTGTAGTACTGTACAGTCGGCCTCAGTAATTCGTACACAAAATATTGGTTAAAAGGGATCTATATTTTGAACATGCTAGGAAACAGGACCAGATGAACCAAAATAATAATATTGTCTTGTTGCCTGGAATAGTTTGGAAGAACCAGTTACTTCAGATTTACCAACACTCTACTAGGCTATCCCCTTAAAATACAGGTGCCCCTCCCCTCCCTTCCCCCTCCAATGGCATCCCTCCTTATCTCCTTTTTCCCAGGCCTCTGTTTTCCTGAAGGATTGACGGGGCAGCTGGTCTTGTTTGCTGAGGGCTTAGCATACTTTAGGCTTAGTTTGGTCTTTGGTCGCTAGGGGTGTCAGTCAGGAGGGAAGGTGTTGTTGTCGACCACTCCAACACAAGTCTTACCTCAATAGATTGCCTAATATTATCGTAAAAGGCGACTAAAAGGGGATTTCATTTCTCCAACTGTCCCCCCTTTTTTTCATATGTTGTCTTTTGTACTTACTGTCCCGCCTCTCACTTTCTTCATCAGGAGCCATATGACCTCACTGTTATGGCGCCCAATATCAATCAAATCAATATGCCAATACCAATCAATCAATAGACAAATGTGCAAGAGGGAATTTATACGACTTGCAGTATTTTATTTAGACTTTTTGTAACTTAGATATAATAATACATGGAATAAAACACTTTAATAATAATAATAAAGACATTATAAACTTACACCTACTCCCGAAATACATAAATAATCAGACATTTTCTTTAATATTGTTAACGAAATATTATGAAACATTTTCCACTAGTAGTAGTTTTATAATCTATTTTTAATTCCGTATAACCTATAGTACCTTACACCTCCAATCGTCTCCCCACAAATAGATAAAAAAAAAAGAGAGAATCCAATTTGTCGTGAAATTCCCCGGACTTTGTAACTTTGGGTGTTCCCTCTTCTCCAGCCTTCCACTCCATGCACACTTCTTCCTGGGTTGCAAGTTTAGCGCATCTATCTAACACTTCCAGTCGTGTCAGTTCCCGATGTTTTGCAATGAATTTTTGTGTTACTTGAATTGACATTGATGATTTACATGCTCACAATAACATAACATATAATCTATATATAATAACATATAATAATATAATATAATCTAATATAATAACATAACATATCACATAATATTGTCATTTTTTTTATAGAGTTTAAGGAGGTGCGGGAGTAGGGGGACAGGTTTGGGTTTTTTTGGGAGGTGCAGGAGAAGGGGGATAGGCTTGGGGGGGGGGGGATTCGGGGGTTACGGGAATAGGGGACATGAATTTCTACCCACCCCAAGCCTGTCCCTATATTCCCCCCAAACCCCCTCCAAAGCCTGTCCCCTACTCCCGCACCCCCTCAACACAATACCGAACACTTTTACAGCCGGGACCTTTCGATAAACCCTCCAGATTGGCACCAAGGCTCCGACATCACCCGCTATGTCACTCTCACTACCCAACATTTACATAATGGAAGTTCTAGATAGGGAATATATTCGGGCCGCCCAGCCAGAACAGATAATTTATGTCGACCTTTAAGACACGGGAGGCGCTCACCGGTGGAAACGTTTTCTGGTTAAAAGTTCCTCATTGAGTTGAGTTGGGTTGGCTTAGTGTTTGCAAACCCGGCATCCATCCAGCCATTCAGCCATTATACTAGAGTCTTGTAGCCCCTGTACATGTCTCGTAGCCCCTGTACATGTTTCGTAGCCCCTGTACAAACAAGTCTAATTGCCCCTGTACAAACTAGTCTCGTAACCCCTGTACATGTCTCGTATCCCCTGTATGAAGGGTGAGTAAGAATTATAGTAGGAAGGGTAGTAGATGGAAGGGTAGTAGGATGGGCAGTAGGATGGGTATTCAGAAGGAAAGGATATGGATGAGGTGAGGTCGTATCAAGAAATGAACCTAATATATTATAATTTTAAGACTTTTTATTTATTCTTAATTATTATATTGCTTTAAGAAATTTATTCTTACCTCAATTGGCCGAGTTCCATCTCACCAAGGTACACACATACCGGTATAACATATTAATTTTATTTTGTATTTTCAGTCTCCTCTCCATCACTTTCTTTATTCGATTATTCTTTAAAATCACTTAATATGATGATTTTCGATAATCATTAAACTCAATTCGTTGATTCTCGAAAATCGCTTGATTTGCTCATTCTCGAAAAGCACCTTAATTCTTAATTAATTCGCTCTCTCGTATTCATCACTCCCACCAACACTACTCCATATTGTACTCCCATTCTCTCACATTAGATAATTATTAGTCATTTTGTTTAGGTTATTGGCATGAGTTCACTCTAATCTTCTCTATTTTCTGTATGACATCCCAACTCTTTTGGTTCAGTATTCACGATTCTCACATTCCACTTATTCATACTTCGTACACGCCCAGTTTTATACAAGTTGGTGAGTAGCATGTTAATCCTATCCTTCTCCAACACCTTCTGCACTAGTATGTTTGTGTTGTAGAATCACATACCACAGGCACCTCGCTTCACAGAATTTGGTGGTGGTGCTGGAGGTTAGGGTGATGCAAGCTAAAGTTGGGGGAGGAAGGTGGGGGATTGTTGCTAGCCAGAATATTAGGGGAGGAAGGTGTGTGTGTGTGTGGGGAGGGGGGTGTTGCTAACCAGAATTGGGAGGGGGAGGGTGTGGGGAATGAATGTTGCAAGCCAGAAGTGGAGGAGGAGGGAAGGGGAGGGGGGGAAGAGTGGAGGAGGGAGGGGGGGAGAGTTAGAAGTGAGGGAGGGGGCGAGGTGATTCTATCTAGCCCCCTTTTACCCCGAATCTGTTTAGTCCTATTTATCACGACACGAAGGGAAACCAACACTGAGGTGGGGGTGGTATTCCTTCTTCCCCTTGCTCCCCATAACCCCAGGGAAACAAACAACAAGAGTCGAGAATAGCTCTGCTCACTTGGCCTCATTCTGTACCACAATCCTGCCCTTCCTACCTCACTCCTGATTCAATTGTGTACAGGCAGGTGGTGAGAATAGATAGGGTGGGTGAGTGGAGGTGGTGGGTGAGTGGAGGTGGTGAGAATAGATAAGGTGGGTGAGTGGAGGTGGTGGGTGAGTGGGTGGATGAGTGGAGGTGGTGAGAATTGATACGGTGGGTGAGTGGGTGGATGAGTGGAGGTGGTGAGAACATACAGAGTGGGTGGGTGGGTGAGTGGGTGAGTTTGGGGTGAATGAATGAGGGTGGAGTGTGAAGAAGGCATTGGAACATTATTATATTACTATTTTTACTATTACTTAAAGCTACTGTATATTTAAACAAAAATTCACCACAAAACATGAAATGCTAAAGTAGATTTTGACACTAAAATGTGGAATAGTCTGGTGGAAGTATTTTTAAAGCTGATCATAATTTCAAAGAAGTCCTGGAAAATAGATGGATGGATGAATGAATAGATGAAATGAAGGATAAATATTTACATTGGTAGAGGGATAGATAAAGGATATAATTTTATGTATAATTAATTAGGGGATACAGTAGCAGTGAGCGGGTAGACTCAGACTCTGCATTAATTAACTTTGAATAAAACAGAACAAACTTGTGAACTGATAATACTTAAAATGATTACATCTAAATCTATTTATTATCTTTGGGAAATCACCTCTCAAATTTTTACTTTTTGATAATCGCTATTCATTCGATAATCTTTAAACAATCACGTCAGTTACGATAATCCTAAAATAATCACTTCCGATGCTATAATCCTTAAAGTTCTTAAATAATCACCTCAGTTACGATAATCCTTAAATAATCTTTCTTTTTCTTCAGCTTATTCCTAAATAATCCTAAAATAATCACTTCATAAAACTCTGAATTAAGATCTGTACAAACGCGAGGGTGACTGTGGAATGCCAGTCATTGTTTGGTTGTGTTCGTCCCGTGTTTTCTCTCCCCTTCCCTTCCCTTCCCTTTATTGGACCTTTCAGTACTACTATAAGCCTTTGGTTCCGTGGCCCTCTCTCTCACTCTCTTCCTCCTCATTGCTGCCCCTCAAATCGCTGGTCATCATTGCCTCGTTCCTGTCTCTTTCATGTCAACACCAGGGCAGGAAGCAGTCGGTAGGTAGGTAGGTAGGTAGGTAGGGCAATGTGTCTCTCTGTGTGTGTCCCTGCCTTTCTAGTGTTTAATTCCCCTTCCTCATTCTCTTTCTCTCTCTCTCACTATCCCAATCATCCATCATTCTCTCTCTCTCTGTCTCTCTCTCTCTCTCTCTCTCTCTCTCTCTCTCTCTCTCTCTCTCTCTCTCTCTCTCTCTCTCTCTCTCTCTCTCTCAGGGTTTCATTCTTGTGGCCTCAACATTTAAGTCTCTTTCTTCACTTCAACTTTTCACTCTTCTTTCCACTCCAACTTTGCAGCTCCTCTTTCTCTCATTCTCATTAAGCTTCTCTGATTTCAATGACCCTCCTTTGATCTTCCCTTATTAAAAAATCCACTGGCATTATTTTCAACCGAGCAAAAATTCCTCTACATTTTTTTTTTTTTTTTTTTAAGTGGCACGATTTTCTTCGATTCATCCTATAAAAATTATATGCTTTTTATAAATGTGTCGTGATTATAATATTACAACGTCCGTCTGAATTGGTTAACATTTTTTTTCTCTCCCTCACACAAACACGCATTCTCTTTTTTATTCACACATCACATCTCTTCATCCTTCTTCTCACTATACAGACACACAAACACACACACACACACACACACACACACACACACACACACACACACACACACACACACACACACACACACACACACACACACACACACACACACACACACACACACACACACACACACACAGACACACACACACACACACACATACACACACAGCCACACACACACACATACACACACACACGTCACTCACTCAGGTATATTCCCGTCTTTCCCAGCTTGCCACACCTCAACTTTACCGACCCAAACTCATTTCATCAAACTGTCGAACCGAACCGAACTGTCTGTCTGTCTGTCTGTCTGTCTGTCTGTCTGTCAGTCGATGTGGGCTCAGAGGGGGGGGGGTCCTGGTGATGTGTTGGGGGCAGGGAGGGGTTAGGGGACGGTGAGGGGTAGAGTAGGAGGGAGTTAAGGGTGGGGTGGGGGTTCCTGGTGAGGTGTGGGGGCAGGGTGGTGGCAGGGTACGGTGTGAGGGAGAGGGGTAGGGAGTAAAGGGAGTGGGGCAGGGAGTGGTGTGGGGGGGAGGGGTAGGGAGTTAAGGGAGCACTAAAGCCGAAAGTTTATGTTTTTTCTACGGCTCCTGTTATAATTTTATTCTTTCGTGGTTTGCATTAACTTTTAAGCTTTATATGTTTTGGTGGTGTTGGTGGTAATAAGAGGATAGGAGTGACGGTCTTACGGAGAAATGTATAACACATTCTTGTTTATGTTCTGTCAAAACATTATTCTTAGTTCATTGACGTTAGACAAACATTATCATCAATACTGACGTTGAAGGAGATGGATGACGTTTGACTTTATCAGGGAATCTTGGTTGTTTTATATCTTTTCGTTTTCTTCATGTGACAGTGTTCTTTCTTAAGTAAAAAGAAAAAAGGAGTTATATATATATATATATATATATATATATATATATATATATATATATATATATATATATATATATATAGTTTTGCCGCATGTGTGAGTTGACTACACACCCAGAAGTTTTTAATTAATGGTCTAGAGAGAAAACGGATGCACTCACTCGGAAAAAGTTGTAGGAGGAGAATTCATTAACGTTACTTGAGGAGGCAGGCAGACAGGAAGCTCTGTAATGGTGGAGAAGTAATGGACAGAACCAATTAAATAAAACCATCACAATATTTACCAATCCAATAAAACAAAGCCGACCTAAGCCAATGCCGTCTCTAT
This sequence comes from Petrolisthes manimaculis, assembly GCA_034508575.1. NCBI lineage: Eukaryota > Metazoa > Arthropoda > Malacostraca > Decapoda > Porcellanidae > Petrolisthes > Petrolisthes manimaculis. The sequence continues at coordinate 80,136 of JAWZYT010004617.1, forward strand.
CTGATAGAGACGGCATTGCCTAAGCTAACCTAACTTAACCTAACCAAACCTGATTTGATGTAACCTAATCTAACCGAACCTAACCTAGCCTTATCCAACCTAAGGCAACCTAACCTAACCTAACCTAACCTAAGCATCCATAATTCAGAGGTGATAATTATTTAGCTTGGCAAAAAAAAGTAACTCCTGTCAGATAATTATATGGCTGACTGATTGGATTACTGGATGACTGGCTGTTTGACTGGCTGGCTGACTGGATGGATTGCTGGCTGCTTGTCTATATGGATGTTTGGATGGATTGCTGGCTGTATAAATAGATGAATGGCTGTCTGGATTTCCTTTACACATTTATGAGTTATTAACACTATAAAACTGCCATTATTACCAACAAAACTAGTGTTGTGAAAAGAATGCTGTTCCTCCCTACAAGACGACTCCTGCACACACACACACACACATCTCTCTGAAAATATACACACGATACCCTCCTCAGTATTTGGTGTGGATGAGAAGTGTATGGAAAGGGAACCTGGGAACTTTGTACTGTATACTTTTCTACTTTACAATTCTCATCTCCTCTGATCTTTATGTCATCGAGCCAAAAGTATTCCAGAGCCACTTTGCTTCTGCCTTACTTCCTTCCTTCCTTCCTTTCTTTCTTCTTTCCTTGCTACGTGTAAAAGTGTGAGTGCTTGGCTAAAAGGGAAAGAGAGGCTGAAGGGGTCATTTTTCCCTTCCTCTTCTACTTCTTGTTCTTGGTCTGGATATCTGTGTTTCCTTACATATATACAGACTCGTTGGTGTTTGTATTACCTTAAGGTGGTACTTCTTTTTGGTTACCTTGGAGTGCCTTGATTCCTCCAAAGTATGCCAGGAAACAGTACCAGATGAACAAAAATAATGGTGTTCTGTTGTTGCTTGGAATAGTTTGGAGGATTCATTTGCTCTAGATTTACCAACACAAAACTTCCCTCTTAAGGACCCTGTGATCGTGTATGGGAATTGGAGGCTTCTGATTCCTCCTGACAATGCCACGAAACAAGCTCCTTACATGTAGGAGGTGGTATTTAATGGCAATATTTGTTGAAGGACTCATTTACCTCCAATTTTCTGACTATATCACCTGCAGGGTCTCTTATTATTGTGTATTCATATGGTGAGGGTGTAATGCAGAGGGAGATACCGATTCCTCCAAACTGTGACATGAAACAGACTAGAACATCACAGTATACTAAAGTAAGTCTGGAATCTGTTTTGTAGCATAATTTGAAGTGACCATTAACCTTTCAATTCCGTGTTCTCTTATAAGTACTAGTAAGTTGATTTTAAGCGTGTGTGTGTGTATATATAGATATAACTGAAGGGAGTATGTGTGTCTTAGCTATGAGTGTGAGCCATATAAGGGAGTGTGTGTGTGTGTGTGTTTATGAGTGCAGTGCGTTTGTGTGTATGTGTAGCTATGAGTGTGGGTCATGTACGGGAGTGTGTGTGTGTGTGTGTGTGTGTGTGTGTGTGTGTGTGTGTGTGAGGGGGACCACTTCAGAACACCTGTGATGATGTAACCACACCACCAGGTAACAGAGGAGGGTAATAAGGCCAGCATGCAGTACCACCAAGTCTAGTATGATACGGGGAAACAAGAATAACAGTATAGGGGCACCAAGTCCAAGTCTCTCAGTGTATAGGGCAATGGTGTATTAATATAGGGGTACCAAGTCTCTCAGGGTACAGGGCATAAGTGTATTAGTATAGGGACACAAAGTTTAGTATGATACGGGGCATAAGAATATCAGTAACCCCCAAATTTAACCACATAGGAATATTACCCCTTTAAATCAGTAAATAAATAAAAGGATATTTTGCTCTACAGTTTAGCCAGCAACATTTTCCCTAGGTCTATTGTCCTTTTAATTAATGAGATATTTATTCTCTTGTTGGTGAAATGGTAGGTCAGTGCTTCCTCCAAACTGTGCCAGGAAACAGATGACCTTAATGGGGGACCTGTTTCGTGGCATAGTTTTGGAGGAATTAGCAGTTCACCAATTTACTCTCAAAAGAATTTCCCGTAAATTAAAGGGATGGTATACATTTGCTACATAGGAGTGACTTGATTCCTCCAAAGGGTGTCATTAAGGGGAGGATATACAGTGTTGGTGAATCCGGAGCAAATTCGTCCTCTAAACTATTACAAGCAACAGGCCACCATTATTTTTGTTCATCTGGTCCTGTTTTCTGGCATACTTTGGAGGAATCAAGGCGCTCCAATGTACCAAAAGTATACTCTCTCATTAAACAGAACTAACGAATATATATAATGTTATCCTGTTGCCTGGAATAGTTTAAAGGAATCAGTTACTTCAGATTTACCACCGACAACATTGTACTATATTATATCCCTTTAAGCGAGACTTATGGTAAATAAAATGGTAGTGTTTATCCTGGGGGAAGATTTCTGCGGTTTTCCACGGCCCCACAAAATGGTATCTTAAATAAATGTAAACAAGAGGATAATCGCTTTAAGGTTGTGTTGGAGTGGAGGGAGAGGAAGGGTGGTGGGTTGTGTGTGAGAGAAGGAAGTGTAAGGAAGGAAGGAAGGAAGAAAGGAAGGAAGGAAGGAAGAGAAAGGGATATGGTGAGGGGTAGATGTTGAAGACCATACACTCAGTCACTCTTCCTTTCCTTCCTCACTCCCTTCCCTCCCTCTCTCCCTCCCTTTTTCATTTCCAAACACATTATTCCCTGTTTGCCCCCCCCCCCCTACACACACACACACAGGGAGGGAGCGGCACAGTATGGAGAGAGCAGGGAAGAGAGGGAGAGCAGGAAAGTGAAGGAGAGCAGACAGGGAGGGAGGGAGGGAGGGCAGGGAGAGAATGAAGAAGTGTGAGCAGGGAAGGCAGAGAGAGAGAGGGAGAAAGTGAGGGAGAGGCAGTATAGAGAGTAAGGAAGAGAGGGAGTGAAATGAGAGTAGGAGAGTGAAAGAGTGAGACCAGAGTGAGAGAGATAGAACAGGGAAGGTAGAGAGTGAGAGAGTGAGAGCAGGGAAGGGAGAGAGAGAGAGAGAGAGAGAGAGAGAGGGAGAGAGAGAGAGAGAGGACAAGTGGCTCATTTCCCCCCTAATATGGTTTCACATACTTGGTTGGAGCTGCTGCATTATTAGTTGGACCAAAGGGAGGCAAGCGAACCACTAGAACTTCCCTTCCTTCCTTGTTTTTGGTAAATTGGAGGGTTAGGTTACTGATCCTGCCAAACTATTCCACCAAACATATCACCTCAAATGTTTTAGTATAACAAGGGTTCTGTTTCGTGACATAGTTAGTTTGGTGCATAATACTTTACCTTTTGCTGTGAGTTATTTTCCTCAGTCATTAAAAACTAATAACATGTTTGCTCTTATTTTTTCTTTTCTTTATTTTTTATTTTTTTTTAGTGCAGGAGAAGAACGCCATTGATATTCTGAGGTTATAAAATAAATTCTTCCACTTATTTAACCCATAGAAAAAAAAAACTAATACATCATAGTTGATAATTATATATTTCGACTAACAACATACCTGGATCTCTCTCTGTATATATATAATGTGTGACAGGGAAACCTCTCGTTGTTCAAGAGTTTAAGGGATTAATAAATACAGCCATTTGTATGCATGAAGGGGTGGGAACACACTTTGCACTCACTGTCATTATACGACTGCAAGGGGAAGGGAGGAAAGCACCGAGCTACCCCTTACTCTTCTTTCAATAATGACGCCACTGTTATTCTCTGTTTCAATGAGTATAGATAGGTATGGTGTGGAGTACCTTTGTAAGCGGAGGTTTCTAAAGGTTTTGTGATCATTCATTTGTTTATCTATTTTTTGTTGGTTGGTTGGTTAGTGAACAATATTTTCAAGGAGCTTATGGATTGATTTTGATTAAACTTCACAGGTCGATTGGACTTTATAAAACCTGAAGATAATTCAATTTTTGTGAATCTAGAATCAATTATATAAGTCAGAAAATGGATATAATTTACACTGTACTTGATAATTATAAAGTCACGTGTCTGTACTTGTCACATCTACAGTCCTGAATCCTCTATTGAATAAAAGATACGGTAGCCTATTGTTGGATATTAAGTGTATTGTAATTACCTTCGTTAATATATGTACAGAGGAATGCAAAGGACATTCAAACAGCAACAGACCTACTGCTCCTTTCGAGGCTGCTTGATTTTGCTATTCCATCTAACCTACAAGAGTGAGGGAAAGTATAGCAAAGAAGAGTGAAAGGTCCTAGAAGAGAGAGAGAGAGAGAGAGATAGAGAGAGAGAGAGAGAGAGAGAGAGAGAGAGATAGAGATGACGGACCAAGAGGCTTATTGGGTGAAAAAATAAAACAAAGTTGAATTACGACGCCTGACATTAGCATCAGACCCACCCCATCATTTCCATATTCAAGGGGACGTCCACTCTGTATTATATCCAATGTGTGTGTGTGTGTGTGTGTGTGTGTGTGTGTGTGTGTGTGTGTGTGTGTGTGTGTGTGTTATTCAAAGGGACATCGACTCTGTTTCATATCCAATGTGTGTGTGTGTGTGTGTGTGTGTGTTTCATTATAAAGGGACGTCCAAACTATTCTAGGCAACAGGATACCATTATTTTTCTTCAACTGGGTCTGTTTTCTGGCATATATTCTTTGGAGGAATCAAGGCACTGTAATTACCAAAAGTATACTCTTCACTTAACAGGAAACCGATCCAAACCACATACCTGACCTGATCAAAGCCAAGCCAAGCCAAGCCAAGCCAAGCTATACCCCGTGACAATTTTCTCCTTTAGATAAATGAATAAAGTAACTGTTGGTGTTCCTTACCTGCCTTCTGTTCACATCAGCACTGGGGTCTGGTCTGGTCTGGTCTGGCGTATACACCACACCGTTAGTATTGATTGTATCGGTTTGGAATAATCAACGTGAGAGGGGACACAGGCTAATTTTCTCCAGCGCTTTTCTGAATTTTTTCCCGCGCCCTTCTGAAAATTTCCCGCGCTTTTCTGAATATTTCCCACGCTTTTCTGATTTTTTTCCCGCGCTTTTCTGAATTTATCCCGCGCTTTTCTGAATATTTCCCGCGCTTTTCTGAATTTATCCCGCGCTTTTCTGAATTTGCTCCCGCGCTTTTCTGAATTTTTCCCGCGCTTTTCTGAATATTTCCCGTGTTTTTCTGACATTTTCCTGCGCTTTTCTGAAAATTTCCCGCACTCTTCTGAATTTTTTCCGCGCTTTTCTGAATTTTCTCCCGCGCTTTTATAAATTTTCCCGCGCTTTTCTGAATCTCCCCGCGGCTTTCTGAATTTTCCCTCGTTTTTCTGAAATTTTCCCGCAAAAAAAAAACGAATACAGGTGTGAAATAAAATGGTAAACTCTGTGAGAATGAACGGCGCCAAGGATTCATCTATATTTCACGAGGTTATAATTATACAACCTCCCCACAAGATATTTATCCTGGATGTATATATAGAAGAGGAGTGTATAATGCTTGACTCACAGATTTAACTTTTCCTACCCACCTAATTAAGGACGACACACCAGGTTCTAAATAAGTTATATGAACCTGAATCATAAATTTAACTCGCTCGCATTATTCCTCCACGTCTTTTTTTTTTGTTTTCTTTTTTAGTATTTTTAACTTTTTTTTTTTTTACCTAGTGTGCGTTATTTACAATTGATGTTGGTGTTGCACTCATGTACATGTGTAGATGTACTCGTGTAGATGTACGATAATAGACAAAATGACGCGTTTCAGACTGGTAGATGTACGATAATGCACAAAATGAGGGAGGGAAGGAGAGGAGGGATGGAATAATGGAGGAAAGAAGGGGAGTGATGGAAGGAGAGAAGGGAGGGAAGAAAACAGGGAGAAAAGGAGGAAAGAAGGGGAGTGAAGGAAGAAAAGGAGAGAGAGATGGGGACAGTGAGGAAAGGAAAAAAGGATGGGTGAAAGGAGGACGAAAGGAAAGAAGAGGATAGAAAGGAGAGAGGATGGATCGAAGGAGACAGGGAAGAAAGGAAAAAAGTAAAAAAGGAGGAAAGGAGAGAAGGAGAAAGGAAGAAGAGAGAAAGAGAGGAGGGAGTGAGAGACATGCAGGAAAGAAAGAACGGAGAGGAAAAAGAAGGAATGGGAAAAAAGGGGAGAAAAAGAATGAAAATAGGGAAAAAAGGGGAGAAAAAAGCAGGAAAGGGAAAAAGGGTAGAAAAAGGATGAAAATAAGGAAAAAAGGAATGAAGAAATGAGAGCAGGAGAATGAGAAAGAGTATAGGAGCGATGAAAATTGTACCGTAGGAAGGAGGGAAGAATGTATCGTTTAAGTCATCGTCCATTCCTATAGCTTATATATATACGATTACTACTCTATATTCTCTATGGTGTCATCGCACAGGCAGGCAATCGTTATAGATAGCCATGATAGATTATAGATATATATATATAGCCATGATAGATTACGTAGATAGCCATGATAGATTACGTAGATAGCCATGATAGATTACGTAGATAGCCATGATAGATTACGTAGATAGCCATGATAGATTACGTAGATAGCCATGATAGATTACGTAGATAGCCATGATAGATTACGTAGATAGCCATGATAGATTACGTAGATAGCCATGATAGATTACGTAGATAGCCATGATAGATTACGTAGATAGCCATGATACTGTAGATTACGTAGTGGCTAAGTGTTACCATGGAATCGTAAACAGTAGTACCGTACACATTGACTACCAGAATGTTTATCAAATTTTCAACGGGGCTAATTGACAAATGTTGGTTTAATGACACTTCACTCAACATAATGCGTCCTTCATGAATATTCAAAGAGCATTTGTTTGGAATATGACGAATGATGTTTTACTCGTAGCTCACACACCGAGCTTAAGGGATGGGGGGTGGGGGTGGGGGTGGGGCTGGGGGTGGGTGGAAGGTTTTGTTGGTGTATTGAAGGGCTACTGATTCCTCCAAACTATGTCACGAAAATAATGACACCACCACGAACAATAACAAAAACAATAACAACAACCGATTGTTTCTCCCTACCCTTCCTTCCCCTTCCCTCTCTCTCCCTCCTCCATCACCACCCCCAACAACAGATGATCTTCCCTTCCCCCTCTCCCTCATCCCCTTCCTCCACTCCTCCTCCTCCTGACCCACCCACCATCAACTGACCTCTCCCTCTTCTTCCTCTTCCTCCACTCCTCCTCCTCCTGACCCAACCACCAACAAATGACCTCTCGCCCCATCTTTCCCTTCCTTCCCTCTCCCATCCCCTTTTCCTCCCACACACCACTACCACCAAAACCATCACTAACCCCTCTCTTCCCCTCCCTCCTCCTTCCTCTCCCCTCCAACCACCAACTAACCCCTCCCTTCCCCTCCCTCCTCCTTCCTCTCCCCTCCAACCACCAACTAACCCCTCCCTTCCCCCCCCCTTCCTTCCTCTCCCCTCCAACCACCAACTAACCCCTCCCTTCCCCTCCCTTCCCCTCAAGACATCCATAGGGGGCGGTTTCGGGGTCGGGTAATTTGGTGGAACTTTATTACATGGAGTTATTTCCCCGCAGCGACACCAGATGGCACCACCACCACCCTATACCCACCACATACTATGGGGATCTCTGCTAATGGTACTTTGGGTTGGGAGAATACGAGGACAAGATGAAGAAGAAGGAGGAGGAGAAGGGGGAGAAGGAAGATGGTGGGTGGGGTTGGGGGGGAAGGGAGGGAATTTTGGAGGTGGAGGAGAAGGGGGAATTGGAAAAGGAGAGAAAGGAGAGAGAGATAAAATACAGGGTGGAGGAGGAGGAGGAGGAGGAGGAGGAGGAGGAGGAGAATGTGGAGTTGAAAGAGGCTGGTGAGGGGGGTGGGAAATGGAGGGAACATTTGAGGAGAAAGTGAAAGGGGAATTGGAAAGGGAGAAGAAAGAGAGAGGGAGATGATGAGAGAGGTGGAATACGGGGAGGAGGAGGAGGAGGAGGAGAAGAATATGGAGGAGAATGAGAATGGTGATGGGGGGGGGAGCTAAAATGGAGGGAAAATTGGATGAGGAGGAGAAGGGGGAATTGGAAAAGGAGAGGGAAAGGAAAGAGAGAGAGGAAGAGGAGAGAGAGGTGGAATACGAGGAGCGGGAAGAGGAGAAAAAGGAGAGTATGGAGTAAAAGAGAAGCGAGGAAAGAGAAGGACATAGAAAGAAGAGAATAGGCAAAAGGAGGAAAAGGAAAAAATCAACGAAAGGGAAGGACAAAGAAAGAGGAGAAAACAAAAAAAAACTAAAGCTGGAAGAGTTTGAAAGAGAAAACAAAAGGTAGGAGAAACGAATAAAGTAAGAGGAAAGAGGCACAACTGAAATATAGAATCCAAAATTGAAAACATCAAGAGAAAGAGAAAGTAAGAGAACAAGAGAGAGAGAGAGAGAACAACAAGAAACTATGGGAAAATATAAAAAAAAAGACCAAAAAGAGAGAACTACAAAATATATAAGAGAAGAGTGAGAGAAGAGGAATGTAAGAGAGGCAAGGCAAGGCAAGGCTTAGGAAATACCAGAAAGGAATAAGAGGATGAAATCGTTGACGAGGTTACAGGGGTGAGAGGTGACAAGGGAAGGGGAAGTGGACCCAGGATACAGAAGTAAAAAAAAATATATATAAGAGGTCTGAATGGTAAAAAGGGTGGGCGTGGTAAGAGAAAGGAGGTTGTGGAGAGAGGGGGTTAGGGGAAGAAGTGGAGGTAGAAAGAGGGTTAAGAGATGTGGAGGTGGTGGAGAGAGGAGGGGGTCAGGGGAGATGTGAAGGTGGTGGAGAGGGTTAATAGATGTGGAGGTGGTGGAGAGGGGGGTCAGGGGAGATGTGAAGTTGGTGGAGAGGGGGTTAGGGGAGATGTGAAGTTGGTGGAGAGGGGGTTAGGGGAAGTAGAAGTGGTGGAGAGGGGATTAGGGGAGATGTGAAGGTGGTAGAGAGGGGATTAGGGGAGATGTGGAGGTGGTGGAGAGGGGGAGGGGTTAAAGGAAGATGTGGAGAAGTAGGTCAGGGGGAGAATTGGATGGCTTCTGATTCCTTAAATGTTATGCCGGGAAACAGATTAATTCAGGAATTGCAATGAGAAGAAGAAGGAAATTGTGAGGAATAGGAGGATGAAGAAGGAGGAGAAAGTTAAGAGGAAGAAAAGGGGGAAGGAAAAAGTGAGGAGGAAGAGGAGGAAGAAGACTTGGAAAAGGAGGGAAGGGAAAGGAGGAAAGGGAAAACTAGAAGAAGGAAGGGATCTAAAAAGGAAAGTAAAGGGGAAAGAGAAAGTGAGGAGGAGCAGAAGGAATAGGAGAAAGAAGATGATGATAATGATGATGGATGAGAAGGAAGACCATGACAGATAAATTCTACACCTCTTGAACTTTTAAACCGAACCCTCACATCACACACGGAAAAGGAAACTAAAAACATTTCCTACTCTTCCATCTAGAGGCATTAAAGGAGAGATTATATTAAAGGAGAGATTATATTAAAGGAGATATTATATTAAAGGAGAGATTATATAAATTATATTAAAGGAAAGATTATCTAGATGATATTAAAGGAGAAATTATATTAAATGACAGATTATATTAGAGAGATTATCTAGATTATATTAAAAGAGAGATTTTCTAGATTATATTAAAGGAGAAATTATCTAGATTATTGGTAAATTGGTAAGGTACTGATTTCTCCTGACTCTAACATAACCCTTCCCTCGTTCCTCTCTCTCCCTCCTTCATTTCTGGTGGTGATGGTGGTGGTGGTGGAGGTGGTGATGGTGGTGGTGATGATGATGATGGGGATGGTTTCAAAGATCAGATGTCATTCACTATAACTATTATCTCCCACTATTGATAACCATTCTCCCCACTCTAGATAAAATATAGCTTGTCTCCAACTATATAAGTATTATAAAAACGTCTCTTATAAAAACATCTCGTAAAATGTTACTTGTCTCCAGCTCTGTATATAAAAAACAAACATCTCTTGTATCGTTCGTGTTTAGAAAGCTTCGTGTCTCTTACCTAGAACGACTAAATGTACTGTACTCTCTCTCTCTCTCTCTCTCTCTCTCTTTCTCTCTCTCTCTCTCTCTCTCTCTCTCTCTCTCTCTCTCTCTCTCTCTCTCTCTCAATATAACCTCGAGTTCCCCCTCACACCGACCCCCCCCCACCGCACCCCACCCCCCAGGGAAGTAGAGAAAAGGGAGAGGGAGAGAAAAAAGAAAACAAAGAAAATATTTACACAGAGGCACCCCCCACCCCCACCACTACCCCATCCCTTCCATCTCGTGTACAGTATAGCACAAAAATTCGAGTTGCTTCCCCCATCTCTCCATCCACTGCTGCTATTATTGTTGTTGTTGTTGTTGTTGTTGTTGTTGTTGTTGTTGTTGTATGGTTTTGTTCTTTGTAGACGGCAGAATTACACATTACCGGCTACATAAAGCGACCTTAGTGTATTAAAAAAAAAAACAGTGTCAATTATACTGAACCAACGTCATTCGGTCTTTAAGGGAGCCTGTGATGTAAATAATCAGGTGATTGGTGCTAATTGAGTACTTCAGGTAACATCATCTAAATGGAAGTAGTGTGTTTCTTGATATAGTGATGAAAGAGGAATCAGAAGCCTTCAATTTTCATACACGATCACAAAGTCTTTAATCAACCTTTGAGAGGACGTGGGTGTTTCTGTCTTTTGTTTTCTCCAGTGCTCATATTGAAACTTTATTTTTATCTTTAAGCTTCAGTGGTACGTTTCACCAATGAGAGAAAAGATTAATGTGGCGTGAAATCGTTGTTATCATTGACCTGCGGGTGGTACTATTCACTAATTAAAAGAAAGAATTAATTATTATGTGGCGTGACTGACGTAAACACACACATACACATCCCTCAGACCAAACCCTGGTGAGAAAGGGTTTGTTTTTGTTCAGTGCTGTACATACGGGTCGTCCATGCACCACTGGCATTCATATTGACGCCTGATCCTCTCTCTATCTCTCTCGTCTTTCCTCCCTGTGTGTCTCTTCCCCCTCAGGTTTCCTTTATCCCTGCACTCTCACATTCAGATCCCCCAATACCCTCAGCCTATCACAACACTCCAACCAACCAACAGTCACACACATGAAATATTACCACCCTACACTGTCTCTACTTCGTGTCTGACAATTTGTATTAGTCAAAAGATTTATCTAATTTATTGGACCATTAGTAATCAAATATTTTTCTTCTGGTTATTTTCCTCACAATATAATACAGTAACATTCTCACTCGCTGGTTTATTCGTGTGTGCAATTATTCATCTCAGTCATGATCTGCTAGTACAAACTTATATGTGTGATTTTTTCTTTAAATTACGTAAATAAACATCTGGGGCACTACCAAACTTTATTTCTGCATTATATTTAACTTCATCTCAGTATTTTGTTATATATTTTTGCCTAAACTGAGGAGCGTACACATCTCGAGTTTGGTATTCTTTCGTGGGACAAAGAATTATTTAATGGGTCACGTTTACTGTGGGTGAATGGAAAGGCTACTAATTCCTCCAAACTGTATCACAAAACAGATCCTTTACTCGTGTTTGGAGGTAATCTGTCTGTCTTCTACTACCATAGTTTGGAGGAATTGGTAGTTTTCCATTTACTTAAGGTGGTAATTCTATTTTTGTTACATTGGAGTGCCATGATTCCTCCAAAGTATCCCAACAGGAAACAGGACCAAATGAGCAAAAATAATGGTATTCTGTTGCTTGAAATAGATTGGAGGATTCAGTTGCTCCAGATTTACCAAAACAAAACTTCCCCCTTAATTAACCCCAAAACAAGGATGGTTGATGAAGGGAGGCAGAAAAAAAATGGAAGTGAAATCGGTGGAGTGAGTGAGTGAGTTAAACTGTGATAGGCCTTTGTTTGGTAATAATGAGTGACGGTAATGATACTAAAGTGGGATATTTAGGCTCATTGTCGCATGTCACTCATTCCACAAACCTCGTGATGCATAAATTCCATCTAAACCAGCCAGCATCCGTAATGTTATACGTAATGTTATGCGTAATGTTATGCGTAATGTTATGCGTAATGTTATACGTAATGTTATACGTAATGTTATACGTAATGTTATGCGTAATGTTATACGTAATGTTATACGTAATGTTATACGTAATGTTATGCGTAATGTTATGCGTCTGGTGATATTTTATTATTATTATTTTAAGTGGAGATTCTCTTGTTGGTTCATTGGAGGGCTTCTGATTCCTCCAAACCATTGTATGCAAGAAACAGTTGACCTTAATTAGTAAGGGTGGAAGTACAGTGTTCGTAAATCTGAAGCAAATGATTCCTCCACACTATTCCAAGCAACACTACACCATTATTTATGTTCTTCTTGTTCTGTTTCCTGGCATATTTTGGAGGAATCAATTTTAACAAGAGTGGATTAGCCCCATAATGTCACCAATACGGATACTGTACCGTGGCATCGTTGAGAGAAATCAGTAGCCAACCAGTTTATCGTCAAAAGAATGTTCCCTTAGTGCTACTGAATTAATGATGACCTATACAAAGACACTTACAATAAAACAACAAAAACACACAACACAAAACAGAACAACATTATGCATCACAATACTACCAATACTACAGCACACACCACAGCAATATGTAACACCACAAAACACACAACACACAACACACAACACAAAACAGAACAACAATATGCATCACAATATTACCAATACTACACACCACAAAACAGAACCACATCACATTACTACCAAGGCTATAGCACACACCACAACAGCCTGTAACACCACAAAACACACAACACAACACAACACATACTACCTTTACCTTTAACATCCCACTACCATTACCATCACCACCATCTTCACCACCAAAACAAAATATAACACCACAAACACATCGCAATACAACACATACTAACTACCTTTAACATCACACTATACCCATCACCACAACCACTATCACCACCACTACCACTACCACCACTACCACTACCACTATCACCATCACCACCACTACCACTATCACCACTATCACCACTATCACCACCACCACCACCGGATAATGTAAACTCGGACAAAACTTTCTCCCATTTGTTTCTCAGTAAGCAGCGATATTAAAAAAATTCGAATACAGTTTATCCAATTAGAGTATATATTATTTTTCTTCATATCCGTGTGTGTGTGTGTGTGTGTGTGCATGAATAAAATGTACATATGGGTGTAATGTAACGATATAATTATACTTTATCACTTCAAACATACATAAAAATTAAAGTCGATGTTTGTTGATCTAATTGAATGCCCCAGTAAACAATAATTCCTCAGGTATACATAAAAGTCAATCAGTACTACGGTATGATAAAATTCCCCTAAGGTTGTGGTGAGAGAAGTGGAGCATCAACATTGACCCTTGGAGACCAGTTATTATTTATGTAGGTTAAGTGAGGGAAGGGGAGAGGAGGAGATGATGATAATGATGATGATAGAAGTGTGTTGGGGGGGGGGGAGATGATGATGATGATGATAGAGGTGTGTGGTTGTGTACTGTACATGTTTTTTTTTTTTTTTTTTTTTTTTTTTAGTGATAAGCTTTGTGTGGAATGTGGATTTTTCTGTTTAAGCAAATATTTCGTATTTGTGATAATATTAATATATACCAACTGATTAATACACAGTCTAACTAATGAATTACAATCATGAAGTTTTTGGATGTTTTCTCCGCACACACACACACACACACACACACACACACACACACACACACACATTACAGTATAAGTGTGATCATGTAATTAGGCAACCACACACACCTGATAAACTTTACAATCCTTGCTGACTAACTAACACCAGACGTCTTTATTGTCAGAGGGAAGCACTCATGACGTCTAAATATAAACACAATTCAATTTAAACTTATGAACAAAGATATATTTCCCCTCAATGTAATATACGGTACTTTAAAAAACGTCAGACAATTTTATAGTGAAAACACAAAAGGCTCCACCGTCCGAGAGTTAATTCATCACGAAAGAATAATAAATGGTTTTGCATCACACTGTCAGCTGATGTCAATATCGAAATAAAATCACGTCTGTACCGGCCTGCTGTTTTTGTCAGACGCACAGTAGTTCATCAATATTGCTTCCTGTTATTTTCACTCAATTAATTTTCCACGTATTTTATCACTCCTCTCCCGAGCCATTCATGCAGAGCCTACCATAAATATTAGTTATTTTTTGTTGTGTTCGTAATATAGACCAGATGATATTATTTGAAAAGGCTCCCTGCTTGACGCTTGTGCATAATATTATGATTGGAGTCTGGGAGAGTTTTATTGGGAGAGTTATATTGGAAGAGTTGATTTGAAATATACAGTACACTCATGATACAGTCATAATCCCTGACCAAAGACGAACGGCTGGCACCACACATACAGGACATCCATAGCTGATAGTGCTGGACCAGGGACCAAGGAGTGTTGGAGCCTCCAACTTGGAGGGCAGCAAGACAGAGTTCGAACAAGTGAAATTTCCAAACCATTATCAACGTTGAAAGAGGTTTAGAAAACTCGCTTTTTCGTACTCTGTTCAGTTGCTCTCCAACACTCCTTGGACCCTGGTCCAGCACTATCAGCCATGGCTGTACATTCCCTGCATTCGAACTCAGCCTCTATAGGTGTACTGGGTGGGGAAATGAACAATACCAGGCGATTCGAATCTTTCTGCTCCTCACACTCTGGTCAGAAATTTTGTATCACGAGTGTACAGCCACAGCAAAAGAACCGCTGTCCCCTAAT
>JAWZYT010004617.1:97500-122500 GCA_034508575.1 Petrolisthes manimaculis
AAGGGTGGTGGGGGTCGGCTTTCCCTTGTATACTAATTGCCTCCACCACCAGGCTGCCTTAATTGAGCTTCCCAGGATACACACACACACATACACACACACACATACACAAATGAAGGTGGCCAAGATGCTCAGTGTGTGTGTGTGTGTGTGCATAAAAATAACCTCTAATTCGTATATAAGACATAACAAGATCTTCAAGCATAATGTGGAAGGGAACGATGCGACCCCTATTGTATAGAAGCAAAAAGTTCACCTCTTATGTCGACTGTATACTTTGACCTTCACCTTTTATCTCCACCCAAAATAAATGAATAAATAACTAAACACCGGTAACTATATATAACATTCTGACGCCTCTGACGATCCATATAGAGGGAAAGACTCCATACAACACAAGAGAAGATAGTGTTGTTGTGTTTATATTCTGTTAATTAACTGTGTGTGTGTCCCTTTCCTTGCTCCAGGGTTATTAGTTGTTATTCATACCATTAATTAATTAAGGGACCCCCGTGGTGTAGTAACAAAAATTGGAGGTTAGCGAGTCCTTTAATTATTGCCACGAAACACCACCTATATATTGAAGGAGCTTGTTTTGTGGTATAGTCAGTAGGAATCAGAAGTCACCAAGTCTCATACACGATTATAGGATTCTTAAGGACCCTGTGATGTAGTCAGAAAATTGGAGGTTAGCGAGTCCTTCAAATATTGCCACGAAACACCAATTATATGGAAGGAGCTTGTTTCATGGCATAGTCAAGTGGAATCAGAAGCCTCCAATTTTCATACACGAGCACTGAATGGTTTGTGGAGGGGAGGGAAATGAATGGCTTGGGGGTGAAGTCAACGTGTGTGTATGTGCTGTGTAAAATTTTCGCGCCCCAGAGAGAAGAAAAAAAATATGTGACACTTTTTTCATATGTGTGTGTGTGGGGGTGGGTGGGTGGGGGAGGAAGGGGTTGCGTATGTGTGTGTGGGGTGTGTGTCTGAGAGAGAGAGAGAGAGAGAGAGAGAGAGAGAGAGAGAGAGAGAGAGAGAGAGAGAGAGAGAGAGTTAGTTTTTTTGTGTGTGCGTGTGTGTGTATCTGTATGTGTGTATGTGCGTGCGCGTGTGTGTGTCATGCTCGTCCCTCCCCCTCTCCCTCTCCCCTCGTCAACTTCATCAACAAGTCTAACTGGGTAGATGTAATGTTCATTTATTTATTTATAGTTATTCTGTGGAAAGCGACGATGCTGTTTTACGTTAGCTTAGGTCAGGTTAGCTTAGGTCAATTTAGCTTAGGTCAGGTTAGCTTAGGTCAGAAGAAGATTACAATAGGCTGCTCAAATTTAATTACCAATAAATCAAGTTAGGTTAGGTTGGATAAGATCAGTTTAGGAATGATGAGGTCAGCTGAGATTAGATATAGTTTGATCATTTTCAAATCAATTTTTTTATAAAGGTGGCAAGGTTGGGTCTGACCGGGTCACATTACATAAATAGATAGATAAAAACAAGGTGAAAATAATATATTGGCAATACAAAGTAAAAACACAAACTCTCAAGGAAAAAGCAAAAAAAAAAAAAAAATAAAAAAATAAATGAATAAAATAAAATAAAATAAATAAATAACTTACTTAATTAATATATATATAAATAAATATACAATGGTTATCTTGCCCTTACCGTGATAGAGAGAGAGAGAGAGAGAGAGAGAGAGAGAGAGAGAGAGAGAGAGAGAGAGAGAGAGAGAGAGAGAGAGAGAGAGAGAGAGAGAGAGAGAGAGAGGGAGAAAAAAAAGGTATATGCAAATTAGATAGAAAAATATATAGAGAGAAATTCGTAGTTTTGGGGGTGAGAAGTAAAAAAGCCACAACAACAACAACAGCAACATTGTTATGGGTTGTTCATTTTTGCTTTTGGGGTTTTGTTTTTGTCTGGGTCATGAAAAGGTGAATTTTTTTTAACCCTAAGATATTTTTTTACATTATTTGGACATTTCTTCTTTTGATTGACACCAAACTATTTTTCTGGTCGAAGGGGAAAGAAACACTGCCAATCTCTAAATAATAATAATAAAAAAAAATATTGATATCGAATAATTATCTAACAGCTTGATTTGATACTGTAACATATTTTTTATACAACATCAAGAAATTCCCAGAAGTCCGAGAGCTCAAGGTTGGTGAGGGAAAGATTGGGTAGAAAAAAAAATATATATATATATAAAATAAATTAATAAGGTCCTTTTCGCTTCTGAGAAAATACTGAGAACACCATTATTGTCTCTGTTGTTGAACACTGATTATTTATACGGTGTAGGGTAACATGGACTGACGAACATATTATACAAAGGATGTCAATGGTAGAAATGAATGTTAATTAAAAGGAAAATGTAATGTAGTTATGTTTATTAGAATACGGTGTTATTATATACTGGACATACAACTAAGCATTCTGTACATTTGAGAGAGAGAGAGAGAGAGAGAGAGAGAGAGAGAGAGAGAGAGAGAGAGAGAGAGAGAGAGAGAGAGAGAGAGAGAGAGAGAGAGAGATTGATTTGCTAGCGTGTTAATCCAAAGTTATCACAGAGACATAAAAAGTAATTACGCCATCTAAACTTCTGAACCAAAGAAAAGAGTAAGATGAAGCAAGAACTGTTAGGTGAGTGTGTGAGTCTTTATGGGGAGAAGCTACTGTGACTTACATTGAAGGGAAAGTCTGTTATTATACGGGGAAGGGTTATACAGGGAATCTTACATTACAAAATAGATCTAATAATAATAATGCTGTATTGCAGTTACGTAGTCTTACATTACAAAAAACAAACCTAACAATAATAATAATAATGTTGTATTGAAGTTACGTAGTCTTATATACATTTTCTATATGTTGTAAACCCTCGAATAAAACAACAGCATATGTACGAATTTATGTGGCCAACTGTACCAAACATACCGTATTCATTAACTATATGAACCCCAGTCATATATCCCTGTACCTACACTGTATATCATTCATTATATTAACCTCAGAAATATATCCCTGTGCTTTTGACTATACCGACACTGTATCATTCATTATATTAACCCCAGTCCTATATCCCTGTGCTTTTGACTGTACCGACACTATATATCATTCATTATATTAACCTCAGAAATATATCCCTGTGCTTTTGACTGTACCGACACTGTATCATTCATTATATTAACCCCAGTCATATCCCCACAGGCCGTGTCAAAGGCCCGGGATGGTATGAAGCTCCACGCGAGGCTTCAAAAGACCTCCACTGAAAGCATGATTAATCAGAGCCGTTACTAATGACTGAGGGACGAAAGGAAGGAAGGAAGGAAGGAAGGAAGGTAGGTTATTGGCCTGGATGCTACTGGCTCTCTCTTCCCTCATTCACCAAGTCTCTTACGTCTGGAGGATTTCTCTTCGTTCCATCAGAGAGACTACTAGGGTTAGTTTGGTTTAATTACGACTTCGCTGGTTAGAGAGGAGAGGACGAGGACGAGGAGGGAGTATGATATCAAATTGGATTGCTTGGCTTCTGCACGGTGCTTCTCTTTACAACTGACGACAAAATATCCCAGTAAGTTAATTATGTCATATATATATTAGTGTAAATAACAAGATGAGGAGGATATTGCTGAGTTACCTTGGTTTATTCTATAGATTTGTGATTTCCCGAGTGTAAAAAAGATGATGGTGGTGGAGTGTCTTCTTTGAAAATGATTTACAATATTTCCTTGTGTCTTTAAGGTTACATAAGGTTAGAGTGTGTGTGTGTTGTAGCACTCAGACGATAATTACAGTATGGGCCTTTGTGTATGTGTGTGTGTTTGTGTGTGTGTGTGTGTGTGTGTTTGTGTGTGTGTGTGTGTGTGTGTGTGTGTGTGTGTGTGTGTGAGAGAGAGAGAGAGAGAGAGGGAGAGAGAAAAGAGGATAACTACAATATAGGCCTTTGTGTGTGTGTGTGTGAGAGAGAGAGAGAGAGAGAAAGAGAGAGAGAAAGAGAGAGAAGAAAAGTGTGGCGGGGGGATCTCCTTCACCCAGGCTGTCCCTTCCATTAGCGCTCTCTGCCCCATGACACACACACACACACACACACACACCATTGACGGGAAAGAAAACACTCTTCTTCCTTGGGTCATGACGAGGGAAGGAGAAACTTGATGGAGGAGGGGAGAGATGGAGGGGAAAGAGTGAGAAAAGGGAGGAGAGGAAGAAGGGAACGACTGAGAAAAGGGAGGAAGGATGAGGAGGGAAATGAAGGGGTTAGAGAGGAGAGAAAGAGGGGGATGAATAAAGGTAATGGAGGAGAGGATATAGGTAAGGGAAAAAAGGGGAAAGGGAAGTGAGGAAGAAGAGGGTAGTAAATAGGTTTAATGAAGGAAAGAGAAAAGAGGAATAGGGAGGAAAAAAGGGAAATTGAGGTGAGGAAGAGGGGAGTAAATGAAGGAAAGGGAGGATAGGAATAGGGAGGGAAAGGGAGAAAAGGTAGTGAGGTGAAGGAAGGGAAGATGATGGGGGAAGTAAAGGGGAGGGAGGTTAGAGGGTGGAGGAAAGAAGATGAAGTGAGTGGAGGAGAAAGGGGAATGAGAGGAAAACAGAATTAAAGGAAACGAAAGGAGACGAGAAAATAGGGAAGGGGAAGGAAAAATGATAAATTGATGTAAAAGTAATCTCTCTCTCTCTCTCTCTCTGTCTCTGTCTCTCTGCCTCTCTTTCTCTCTTTCTCTTTCTCTCTTTCTCTCTCTCTCTCATATTTTTTTCTCCCTCTCTCTCTCTCTCTCTCTCTCTCTCTGTAAAAAATAAATAGAGAGAAATGATGAGTAGCAGCCCTGGGGAGGAGAAAGAAAAAAGATTGATTAACCTTTCGTGTCATTGCCACCAAAATTATTACTTGGGGGAAAATGGACGTCTATTGAACAAGAACATGAAGGAAAACCCTTCAAAAGTTCCGGCTCTTAATGATTCAAGTGAAATAATAAAATATCCATATGTAAAGGTCTCTAAAATATTAATTATGTTTTATCTGGATTTTCGTATTCATATGGTTATATTGAAATTTTGAAAATGAACCCTTTTTATTGAGGGTGAACCCCTCGGTTGAACCCCCTCTCGGTTGAAAAAATGATTCAATGTCGGTAAAAGAAAATGGATGGGAGTGAGTGAGTGAGTGAGTCAGTGAGTGAGTCACTTGAACCCATTTTAAGAAGTTGTCGCCCCAAGAAGAAGAACAACAAGAACAATAATGACGATAAGACCTTGAGCTCTCGGCTGAGGCCTGAGCTAAAAACTCCCCAAACTACACCTACAGTGGAAAAAAGAACATTAATTTATGGTATCAGGAAAGGAATGTGTGTGTGTGTGTGTGTGTGTGTGTGTGAGAGAGTGGTTAGAAAATAATGTTAACCTTGTGTTGTATTTGGTTGTTTTTCACGTGTCATAATAACAATAATTACCCTCGTGTTTGTTTATTCATCAACTCTACACCTCTTTTTAAGCTTCTTTTTATTTTTAAGCTTTATTTTGTACCCAGCTTTCACCTACAGTAAGTCTAATGAAGGCTTTGGGTTTTGTTATTAAATTTGACGACGGGTACTTTTTCATCTGATGGTAATGCCACAAAGCCTAATGTGTCTGTGTGTGTTTGTGTGGGTGTGTGTGTGTGTGTATGTGTGTTTGTGTGGGTGTGTGTGTGTTTGTGTGTGTGTGCATGTGTGTGTGTGTGTGTGTGTGATGGAGTAATACACATAACATTTTAAGGACAGTAGGGCCATACCGGTTCCCAACATGGACCATACAAAGCTAAATTGCTCTATGAAATAAAAAGTATGCTCACAATGCATGGCCTCTCTCTCTCTCTCTCTCTCTCTCTCTCTCTCTCTCTCTCTCTGTGTGTGTGTGTGTGTGTGTGTCTCTGTGTGTGTGTGTGTGTGTACTAGTCCATTACGTCATCATTCTATATATAAACTCACGTGAGCTTTACCGACTAACTAGAAACAAGTCCCCCACGCCACTAAGAGAGGTTGTTTATCCAGTTTTCAACGGGGCAGTGGTGTGTAAAATGTCCTGTTGTTTAAATTATATAATTATCTTTAATTTTATTATTGTGATTTATTTATTCATGTATTTATTATTATTATTATTGTTATTGTTATTGTTATTGCTATTATTATTATTATTATTGTTGTTGTACCTATTATTATTATTATTATTATTATTATTGCTATTATTATTATTATTATTATTATTATTATTATTGCTATTATTAGTAGTATTGCTATTATTATTAGTAGTAGTAGTATTGCTATTATTATTATTGCTATTATTATTAGTATTGCTATTATTTTTATTATTAGTAGTATTGCTATTATTATTATCATTGCTATTATTATTATTATTACTATTATTTAGGAGGGCTGGGGACGACAACCTGCTATACCCTCTGAATAGTAAGATGTTCCTGAGCCCCAAATTGTGTATCGTGTCAGGTACTCGTCACTACCGTCCATCCCTCTCTGTTGCCTCACTCACCTTGGCGTGTTAAGGGGGTGCAGGAGTAGGGGACAGGCTTGGGGGGGGGGGGGGGTATGGGGGGGGGGGAATAGGGTGACAGGCTTAGAGGGGGGGGGGGGTTTGGGTGTGTAGGAATAGGGGGACAAGCTTGGGGTGGGTAAAAAGCCTGTCCTCTATTCCTGTACCCCCCTAACCCCCCCCCCCCCCTAAGCCTGTCCCCCTACTCCCGCACCCCACAAAACCTCCCAAAGCTTGTCCCCTTACTCCAGCACCCCCTTAACCTGCCCCCAAGCCTGTCCCCCTAATCCCACACCCCCTTAACTGCGTCACATCCGGAATAAAAAAATACCTTGTCTAAAAAATGGTGTTGAAGTCTGGCATCTTCTCCAAACGACTTAATTAATCTTTGTATTCCATTGTATTCTATTCTTTGTATTGACATCAACACCTTTCATTAATTAAGGGACCCTGTGATGTGTATAGTCCCAAATTGGAGGTAAACGAGTCCTTCATAATTTATATTGCCATGAAACACCACCTTGATGGAAGCAGCTTGTTTCCAGGTATAGTCAGGAGGAATCAGAAGCCATTAACTCGTCATACACCATCACACAGTCAGTAATTAACACCTCAACTGGATAGAGTCATCGTTCTAATGTTGGTCTTAAGGGGAGATTCTTTTGTTGGTCTGTTTGAAGGTCTCTGATTATTCCAAACTCTGCTATGAAACAGATCTCCTCTTAGTATTATTATGGGCTTCTGTTTTC
Organism: Petrolisthes manimaculis; assembly: GCA_034508575.1. Classification (NCBI taxonomy): domain Eukaryota; kingdom Metazoa; phylum Arthropoda; class Malacostraca; order Decapoda; family Porcellanidae; genus Petrolisthes; species Petrolisthes manimaculis. Next base: position 104,775 of record JAWZYT010004617.1, read on the forward strand.
TGGTATAGTTAGGAGGAATCAGTAGCTGTATAAATGACCCAAACTAGAATAATAGTAAAACTCTAGCAGCTATTAATTAAAGGGGTTACGAATATCACAGTGTTTGTAAATCTGGAAAAAACTGATGCCTCTAAACTATTCCAAGCAACAGCAGTCCAGCATTATTCTTTTGTTAATCTCGTGCTGTTTCCTGGCAAACTTTTTTAATGAATCAAGGAACTCCACCAGTGTACCAAAAGTGCATTATATACCTCCTCTTAAGAACATCAAAAAATTCTCCCCATTAAACTTTATAATATAATTCTGATGGAGTGGGTCGTGTTTACATGTGATGAATATGGGGGGGCAGGGGGGCAGGGGGGGGGGCAGGGGGGGGCAGGGGGGGGGCGGTGTTCCTTGTTTGACCCCTCACCCACCCCCCACCACCACCTCCCCCCGACTTTATGATGATGATCTTATGAATAAATTATGGTTTACGCTGAGCTGATCTAAGGTGCGTGTGAGGGAACCCTGAGACACTCCCTCACACTAACTTAGAAAGATCATGAATACCCTTTGACACACTAACACCTACACTAACACCTATACTAACACCTATACTAACACCTATACTAACACCTACACTAACACCTACACTAACACCTACACTAACACCTACACTAACACCTACACTAACACCTACACTAACACCTATACTAACACCTACACTAACACCTACACTAACACCTATACTAACACCTACACTAACACCTACACTAACACCTACACTAACACCTACACTAACACCTACACTAACACCTACACTAACACCTATACTAACACCTACACTAACACCTACACTAACACCTACACTAACACCTACACTAACACCTACACTAACACCTACACTAACACCTACACTAACACCTATACTAACACCTACACTAACACCTACACTAACACCTACACTAACACCTACACTAACACCTACACTAACACCTACATTAACACCTACACTAACACCTACACTAACACCTACACTAACACCTACACTAACACCTACACTAACACCTACACTAACACCTACACTAACACCTATACTAACACCTACACTAACCCCTACACTAACACCTACACTAACACCTACACTAACACCTACACTAACACCTACACTAACACCTATACTAACACCTACACTAACACCTACACTAACACCTACACTAACACCTACACTAACACCTACACTAACACCTACACTAACACCTATACTAACACCTACACTAACACCTACACTAACACCTACACTAACACCTACACTAACACCTACACTAACACCTACACTAACACCTATACTAACACCTACACTAACACCTACACTAACACCTACACTAACACCTACACTAACACCTACACTAACACCTACACTAACACCTATACTAACACCTACACTAACACCTACACTAACACCTACACTAACACCTACACTAACACCTACACTAACACCTACACTAACACCTATACTAACACCTACACTAACACCTACACTAACACCTACACTAATACCTACACTAACACCTACACTAACACCTACACTAACACCTACACTAACACCTACACTAACACCTACACTAACACCTATACTAACACCTACACTAACACCTACACTAACACCTACACTAACACCTACACTAACACCTACACTAACACCTACACTAACACCTACACTAACACTTACACTAACACACACCAATACTTAACACCAATCACTCTCTCCGTATCACACGTGTTCCATTCTTTAAGTGTTGCATGTACCCAATTTTCCGTATTATTCCCATTTCTCCCCATTACCCCATTCTCTCAGTCATGTCAACCCTATTTCGTCCCATTATTCCCATTTCTCCCCAATACTCCAGTTTCCCCATTGTCTCCCCCCTCCCTCCCTCCCTCCCTACATTCCCTAACGTCCCTATAATACACCCTACTACCCCTACCCCTCCAACCCAACCCAACCCAACCCAAACCAAACCCATCCAGAGAAGAGAAAGCAATTAAAATTTATCACCGTAATGAGGAAGTAATTACCCCCGCACCCCCCACCCAGCCCCACCACCCCCACCCACGTGTTCTAATCGTTCGTGTTCCTCTCTCATCGTTTTCATGTACATATATATTAATTTTTTTTTTATCTTAGTTTCTTCCCCCCCCCCCTCAGGCCATCCACATGCATTTGGGTCAGCTGCCTCCACTCACGCCAGGAAGTGCTTTAGAGAGAGAGAGAGAGAGAGAGAAAGAGAGAGAGAGAGAGAGAGAGAGAGGTGGGTGAAATGGGCCTGGCACCGTGTCACTCCAGGAGAATAACTTTGTCTGTACGTGTAGGTGTTCTGATGTCATTATTGTATTATACCTGTGTCGTTGTCCAGGCTATTATTTTATTGTCACTGTTATTATTATTATTATTATTATTATTATTATTATTATTATTATTATTATTATTATTGTTATTATTATTATTATTATTATTGTTATTGTTATTATTATTATTATTGTTATTGTTATTGTTATTGTTATTGTTATTGTTATTGTTATTATTATTATTATTGTCATTGTTATTATTATTATTATTATTATTATTATTATTATTATTATTATTATTGTTAATATTATTATTATTATTATTATTATTGTTAATATTATTATTATTATTGTTAATATTATTATTATTATTGTTAATATTGTTAATATTATTGTTGTTATTATTATTGTTATTATTGTCATTATTTATTTTTATATTTATATTTATATTTATCATTATTTATTATTAATATTATTATTATTATTATTATTATAGGTCAGTACCCTCTATATGCACACACACACACACACACACACACACACACACACACAAGGCTATGAGGGGATTTTCTATGTACTGTATTTTTTTGTGTTTTTCAAGTATCCCTTTACATTCCTATGTAATTCTAAGTAATTCTGTGCCTTCTTATCTTTTCCCATATTTCCAAGTATTCTTCATTATATCTTTCCAGTAATATCTTAAGTTGTTCGATGTATTGTTATGTATTTCTATGTATTCTATTCATTCAACACGTAAAGAAAAAATTCGGCAATTGGAATACATGAATTTCCCCCCAAAAAATGGCTTAATCTTCGAGTGTGTTAATTGTCAGTCAAATCGTCCAGGAATTTTGTGAGAAACGAAGAGGAAAGCTAATGAAAGGAAAGGTAGATATTACTCATTACGTTATAGAAGGACAGATAGATGTTACTCATTATGTTATGGAAGGACGGATAGATGTTACTCATTACGTTATGGAAGGGAGAATACAATGAGTGACAAGGATACCCGGGACACACGTATATGTACTGTATAGTCACAGTCAAATAGCCACCCACACTTTTCCTCCCATTGTAGTAAATATCTTGCTAATAAAAAACGACACACACATACATACATACATACATACATGATTTAGCAGCATCTCATATAGTAGTAGTAGTAGTAGTAATAGTAATTGAGGGAGTTAAGTTGCTGTATGATTATATTTTGATATGATATTGATATATTTGCACGATGAAAGGAGAGAGTTGGTTGGTGGTTATTTGACTGTAACTGTACAACTCAAGGTGTCAGTATTTTCTGTATTTGTCATTGGTTTGCTTCCTTTTTTTTCTGGACGCCACCAATATTGTGTTTCATTGTACAGTCGGAGGCACAAGTCCTGTCGCCACATTTGCTAAGTCACGAAATACTTTATTTTTTTTTTTTTTTTAATTAAGGGCTTGTGAATTGAAGAACCAGAGAAGTTTTATATTCATTTGTCCCTTGGATATGTAGTTTTTGAAAAGCGAATGTGTTTGTTCAATTCTTCTTCTTTATGTTATATAGAATAAGAAGTGAATGAGTGAGGCGACAGGACTTTTACCGTCGACTGTACAGTACATGTGCGTACACTGGAGGTCAATATAATGCTGTCCAGATCCGAGACACGACGACATGAAATATGTACCAACCTTGCATCCCATCACTCCTTGGTCAGTCTGTATGTAGAGATTCATATTGTGCCTCGGATCAGGACAGAATTATTGACCCCCAGAGTATATGCTACCGATAGTAAATGGTTCCCTGATGTAATACTACTCATAATAAACTACGTAGAGGTAAAAAAAACAAGACAGTCTCCAGTTTTAGTCACGATATTTTCTTTTCTACACTGACTGTCAAAGTATGTAGAGTTGTCCCCCTTCACTCTATGAGGGAGTCTGGCAAATAGCACTCTTCATACTGCTGCAGGAAGCGTCGTCGAAATAGTAGTATCTTGCTTTGGACAGGTAAGCACAGTTCTCAGAGGTGCTACCCCTTGGTTCCTGTATGGGTTGAAGAAGCGAAGATAATTTAGTGCTTTATGCTTAGCAACTAATGGTGTTGGTCTTTAAGGCAATCATTCTTGTTACATCAACACATTTCCCCCTAGTTTACAAGGTTGCAACCCTTGCTCTTAAAGCCGGGTACCTACTTACTGCTAGGTGAACAGGGACATAGGGGGCTGGGAAAATTTTCCAACAATTCCACAGACTTGGGAATCGAACCCGGGAACTCTCTCGTGCTAGGCGAGTATGATAACCATTACACAATATCAACCCCCTCAGTATGATATGGGTTGTATAGGAAACGGGTCACTGTACCGTATTGAGTAATCTCTACTAAAATATTATTACTATAACAACCGACAGACGTTGTTTGTTGTCACTGGGAAGCTCCCAGTGTTGAGAAGTGTCGATTAATTTTAATGAGCTGGCATTAGTTAAAAATAGTTAATTCCAGAATGTATGTTAGTGGCTGAAGATTTAATTTTCATCGCTGACTGTTGCTTTATTATCAGAACCACTCGGGATCATTCATTCTTAACATATAAACATTAAAAAGCATTAATATACGACAATATTAGATTACACATTGTAGCAGTGACTTACGATTTCGTAGTTGGAACTGTCGTAATAGTTGTCTAATGCCCAGTAAGGACTCCCCATGGCCACCGGGTTACCACTCTCCCACGTCCACGTTCCCTCACTCATCTCATCCCGAGCACCAATCCAGTAGTCCCTCTCCTCCAGCTCTATGTATAATTATATAAAGCATATGGAACACACACACATACATCCTCATAATATTATACAGTATACATGCACTTATATAGTGTTGTTCCTTTAGAAAGTCATTATAATATATCTTTCGTGATTTTCAAGTTTAGTAAATATATTGAGTTATCTGACTTACCATAAAATCGCAATAAGTTCAATAGTTCCTCGTACATTGACGCAGAATCGATTTCGAGCATTTCGAGCTCGAAGGAGCTACATAAAAAAAAACACCTCACTCCACGACCCCTCCAGGAAAGGGTCGACCAGTACACAGCGATCTGCTATGAAGTGGAACCCGTTTGGACACTCAGTGCCAGGATCCAGTGTCGTCCCTTCATTGATGAGCTGCTGATTCTGAGGTGAGTCCAGGTTCACTGCTGATACCTGGGGCAGTGTTTAAAAAGCAATAGTCAACTCCGATATCAATACCCTATAATTATATACCAGATATAGGAGTTTATAATTAAGCTTTTGTGTTTTACTTGCGAATACAGTTTACTCTTGACGAAATTGTTACCCTGACACTCAGTGGATGAAACAAAACGAAAATCTACTGATTAGTGAAGGGGGAGTGTAGAATCAAAAGGAAAAGTCGTGCATCGGATAAATAAAACAGAGTCATTTTTTAATGGTACGAAACAAAATAATATTACAGAGACCAACAGGCAGAAAGTTTCACATATAATTAGAGACCGTTTGCATAGAAGGTGTTACGAAACTATTACACAGCTCACCGAGAGAAGGAGGCAGAGAGTGAGAAGTGAAGTGTGAAGCAGCATAGTGCCTGACTGGAGTGGAAGCCTTTAGTTACAGGGACGAGTCTGGATAGTGCTATACTGTCCTCCCTCACCTACTATTTATATATAGTGATCACCGTGAGACTCATTTACATGCAGGCAGGCAGGCAGGCAGGCAGGCAATCAGTCATGAGTGAGTGAGTGAGTGAGTAGGTGGCCTCCTTATCTAGTGGGAAGTGGCCAGGTGTCTGTTAAATAATATCGCCTACGTGTCTTGTACTGAATGGTCACGAGTCCTAGGAAGAATTGGAGGGCTATATACTGATGCCTCCAAACTCGACCAGCAAACGGATCACCTCAGTATATAAGAGAAGGGTGATATGTTTAGTGGAATAGTTTGGAGGAATTTGTAGCACTCCAGTTCGTCCAAAAGTTCTCTACTCCTCAAATTGAGTAGCAACAGGACCAGATGTCAGCTTCACTTGTAATCTGATAATGTGATGCAATAATATGATAAACACACCCAGGCTCATATGACGCATACGTGGCGTCGTGTACAGTATAATATATAATGAGAGAGAGATAGAGAGTGAGAGTGAGAGAGAGAGAGAAAGTGAGAGAGAGAGAAAGTGAGAGAGAGAGAGAGAAAGTGTAATAGAGAGTGTGAATGCAATCAGCCCTGCATTGTCTTGAGCCCCCATCCCTACCCCTCCCCCCCCCCCATGCTCACCCCAACACCCCCACCACCTTCTACCATATTAAAAGTATAACCCGCCTTAATTAAGTGACCTAATGGACTACAGATTCCTCCATATTATGCCAGGAAACAAACTCTTATTTCAGGGTACAAGCAGGACTTCTGTTGTGTTGTGTTGCCTAGACTTCATGAAGGATGTCTGTCACTCTCCGTCCAATATTATCCTTCTTCACCAACAATAAATTCCACACCTCAAGGTAATCAATCATTTTAGGTCTTCATTCAGTACCGTCGCCCAGTCTCAGTCTGACACCCGTAGTTTTAACAAAATTGAGGGCCCTTACTGGTGCTTTATGAACCCTCCAAACTACTCCAGGCAACAGATTTCCTATTCGAAACACTGAAGCGTTTTGTGGCCTGGATTATTTGGAAGGTTCATCATGCTTTAATACTACGGGCCTGAGACATATATATTTTTTTCTTTTATCACAGAACACCACAATGCATCTCATTAAATCCTCGTCTTGTCTCATTTCAAGGATTAAGGAAGTGTGTGTGTGTGTGTGTGTGTGTGTGTGTGTGTGTGTGTGTGTGTGTGTGTGTGTGTGTGTGTGTGTGTGTGTGTGTGTGTGTGTGTGTGTGTGTGCCTGTTCGTGTGCGTGTGCGTGTGTGACTGATTGACTGATTGACTGACGCCATACGCGAAGCGAGCATTTTTATAAAAAAGAATATAAAAATTATTTTTTATAAAAAAAAAAATGAAAAAAATATTTTTTATAAAAATAATTATAAAAAATATTTTTTTATAAAAAAAAAAAAAAAAAAAAAAAAAAATATAAAAGACAAGCACTGGGCTTCGCCCACCACAGCTGCGCCGTGGGTGCTTCTGCCTGTTTAATAATAACCCTCACTTCCCTCTCTCTGTGGCTGGGTACCATTTCGGAAGTCGTGACGAGTGTGTGTGAGCAGTTGACCTGGGCCACGGTAACGGGCTTGATGAAGCCTATGTCCAGTGTCGGAATATATATATATATATATATATAAAACTTACCTACCTACTACTACTATTATCTTACCTACCTACTATCTACTACCACCAATATCTTACCTGCCTTCACTTAAAACATAATTAGTTCCTTGACAGCCATAATTAATTTTCGACACACAGGTAGGAAATAGTTTAGGGATATAGCTGCACCCCCCCCCTCCATTGGCCCCCTTCCTTCCTACCCCTCTCTGCCCCCTCCTTCCTACCCCCGCCCCCTCTTCCCCTCTCTGGTTTTCGTTACTCCCCATCCCCATCCCCGTCCCCTTCATCTCATCCCCTTCCCCCTTTGGCCTCCACCCTGCCCCTCTGCCCTCCCTCTTTTAGTTCCATCCACCCCCCAAAATATACCTGTTTCCCTGTTTCCCTCTCCCCTGTAACTTCCCCCTAAGCTACCCCCTACCGCTCCCTTCCTCTCACCTCCACAACCCTTTAACTCCTCATTCCCTAACTCATTCCATAACTAACTCATTCCCCCCACACCCACAGCCCCACTCCCTCCCTCTATAACCCCCCCCCCCCCCCCCCAGCCAGAGCTCATTGGAACGATTAGGAAGGTGCGTCGGTGGCCATTGAGTGAAGGGATTTAAATAATAACTCAAAATAAAGCCTCTACATTGATGGAACTCCTTCTGGTGCCTATAATTATTACTCACGGGTTTCTAAAGGTGATGTGACCAGGCAGGGAAGGAAGGAAGGGAGGAAGGAAGGAAGGAAGGAAGGAAGGAAGGAAGGAAGGAAGGAAGGAAGGAAGGAAGGAAGGAAGGAAGGAAGGAAGGGAGGAAGGAAGGAAGGAAGGGAGGGAGGAAGGAAGGAAGGAAGGAAGGGGAGTTGTCATCTCCTCCACCTCCTTCTCTCACCCTTCTCTCATCCATTTTCTTCTCCCTTCATATCTTCCTCATCATCATAAGTTTTTGTTTCTCATCCTCTTCTCCGGCACCTTCTCATTTCACCCCTGGGTAGGTGACGTGGCAATTTTGTTCTTTACTCACCTTCATTATTCACCTTTTTCACTAATTAATATTTGATACATGACAAAGGAAGAAATCACTAATCATTTGTTTTGCTGCTGCTGTTGTTTCAGAGTTATGCATTTTTTTATTACAGTCTCCCCTCCTCCTCCTCCTCTCCATCAACAACAACAACCATTTTCTGTTTCGTATTGAGGTCGTCATTTATAACACCTACTAAATCAACACCCGCTTTCTGCTTTATTGTGGTACCATTATTTTCCCTATTCTGTGTTAATTAAGGACCCTGTGATCGTGTATGAAAATTAGTTGGAAGGCTTATTTATGCTGATTCCTCCTGACCAAGCCACGAAACAAGTTCCTTCCATATTGGTGTATGTGTGTGTTTCGTGGCAATATTTGAAGGACTCTTTTTATCTCTAATTTTCTGACTACATCACAGGGTTCTCTTAAAACATTATCATCAGAAATCACGATTGTGGAGAAAGTGACCCCGTTGAAAATGAAGAAACAAATAAATAAACACAACATCGCTAGAATATCATTGAATACTACATGTTTTGTGTGTGTATATGTGTGTGTGTTTGTGTGTGTGAATATATATATTTGTGTGTGTGTCTGTGTCTGTGTGTGTGTGATGAACTAATTTGACCTGGACGTGGGGTTCTCATTGATTGACTCTTACCAATTCTCTTTGAACGATTCATTTTCCTTCCCACACCCTGCCTCACCCCCGCCCCATCCTGCACCGCCACACCCCCACCCTGCCCCACATCAACCTGCCCCATCCCAACCTTACTGATTGTGAAATAAGATAACCCATATTTCCATCATTATATCTTATTTTCGGTGGACGATGTATTATTATTATTATTATTATTATTTGTTATATATATTTATTTATGATATATACTTATTTCTTATATTTATTTGTTTGTTAACAAGACATGCTGTTGATTATTTTCCTCATATTTTCGGGCGTATATTTTGCTGTTATATATTCCTGTATGTTATTGTTTCTGGGTTGTGTGTGTGACTGGGAATATTCTTTGTTTCTTCTTCACTCACTCCCCGTGTGTGATTTATATGTGTGTCTCGTCCGTAGCCACCACCACCACCACCACCACCACCACTCCTGGATTTGTATTATTGCCTGTGTGTGTGTGTGTGAGAGAGAGAGAGAGAGAGAGAGAGAGAGAGAGAGAGAGAGAGAGAGAGAGAGAGAGAGAGAGAGAGAGAGAGAGAGAGAGAGAGAGAGAGAGAGAGAGAGAGAGAGAGAGAGAGAGAGAGAGAGAGAGAGAGAGAGAGAGAGAGAGAGAGATGAGAGAGAGAGAGAGAGAGAAAAAAGAGTGTTGTGTGTGTGTGTGGGGGGTTAAATTATATTATGTTATGTTTGGTTTGGTTTGGTTAGGTTAGCTTAGGTTTGGTTTGGTTATGTTAGGTTAGGTTAGGTTAGGTTAGGCTTACTTCAGCAAATACATAAAACACGAGGAGGACTATACCTGTTTTCAGATCAAATCTATAATATCCCTTTATTATACCTCTAATACAGTTTGATGTAAACCATTACTCTGGTATTCTCTACTACATTACCCTGCCTGTGTTGATGTATACGCTACATACAATTTTGATTAGCAGAGGTATCATAACAAACTCCATTGTTGTTCCTGTGAAGTCTGTCGTTTATTTATAGAGACGAATTTCATAAAAAAGAGTAATGGAAATTATCTTCATCTTATTTTCATAAAAAAAAGAAAAAAGAAAAAAAGTAAACACCATAAAACTAAAAGATCCAATGATGTATATACAGTATATGTAACATTGACAAAGTGATTGGTGCAATTCGACTCGGTGTGTTGAAGAAGACAATCCATTCAGTAGAGTAACTTTATATACTGTATTATGCAATATTACTGACGCTCCTCATTATAACCTTGCAGCGAGATCAGGTGATGCTTGACACACATTACATGAGTGGTGATGACGAGGTGGTTGTTGAGTTGATACAACCATACAGTACAATATTATATGTTTATTAATTATATGTACAGTCGCGGCACATAGTCCTTGCCGCGACTGTACTCTTAACTGAATTACCCAGTGCCTTACATATATATAGTTACTAGTTTCTATCACATTATTGCATTGTACCGAATCAGTAGTTACTTAAAATACATCCAGTCCGGGTGATGTTACAGATCAGAACAGTACAGGAGATGAACACAAACTGAGAGGAATAATACAGATATGATGATGTTGATGTTGTTGTTGTTAATGTTGATGTTGATGTTGATGTTGTTGTTGTTGTTGTTGTTGTTGTTGTTGTTGATGTTGATGTTGATGTTGTTGTTGATAGTGATGGTGATATAACAGGACTTGTATGGCAAAAGTGTGGATATTTTAGGGGTCGAATGTTGTGGGCCTAATGAAATGCTATTGATTCCTCTATACTATGTCAGGATGCAGACTATTTTGGTATAGGAGGAGGAGATCTGATTGTCTCTACAGCCATACAATAATTTGGAGGAATCTGTAGTCTTCCACACCGCTGACAGGTACAGTACGGCACACACTTTAGAAAGGTGATAACGGAATCAGTGTGTTGTGTTGTAGTTCCTTGAAAGCAGGAAATTTGAATATAGAATGTATTTCATTACGCTTTAAATAATTTGCATAACATACAGATAATTTGATACAAACTTTGTGTACCAGTTTAATAAGAGCGGGACGATACTGAGGACATTTTGTGGACTGGCAATTTCATATGACGATATGCAAAGAAAATGCATACATACAAATACATCTATGTTCATTAAATACTAATTCACATGCGAGACCATGCTTTCCAGCACAAAACGCAAACTCCATTTGCAGTAACCAGCATGTAGTGGAGGCCGGGTGTGTAGATAAGGCCAAGCAAGAGAAGACAAGACGGTGGGGGCCGCTTCCCTCAAAGTAAACTCCTTTAAATATGTACAGCACACGGTCCATAGCATACAACTTGTACACTACTTCAGTTCTCACATGTACACTCAGATACCATAGTCTCAAGCCCATAGATGTGTAGAAGCCCGAGATCTGAAGGAGGCAGATTCTGGACGACAGCCCACCCAAACACATATCTCGAACCAATATAGGCTTTGTGGGCTGTCGTCCAGAAACCGCCTGCTTCAGATCTCAGTCTTTGATTCAAGTAGGCCTGAGACTATGGCATCTGAGTGTACTACTAGGATACAAAATAATTTGTTCCCTCAGCCAGACACAACGTGACTTGAATTCTGTGGGTTTCAAATGACAAAACATTGTCATTTCGTCGTCTGTTTTCATTTGCTCGTCTCTCAAACCACAAATGCTTCTGTATATTGTGGATTGCTGAAAGAACTAACTTTTGTACACCATAAAGTGATTTGAAGCACACCTAGAAACTTATTAGTGCTCGTGACTGTACGTTCGTTTTTTACATTGTATTTGAAGTTTGCTATTCACTAATACATCAATAGGACTTGGTAAGAATGTAAGTTTATTCAATTATGATATAAGAATTATTATCAATGTTATCACAACTGCTCCTACTTATAATATAGTGTAATCTAATACTTCTACTACTAACTACTTCTACTAGCACTACTACTACTTACAACTCCACCTGTGGTAAAAATGTCATGGCAATCATCACCTATTGTGTTCACATACTTCTGTCAACAGATAAAAATAAAATTGATAAACTTGACAGAAAGACAAACCAACAAAGAAACAATACGAACCAATCACATAACTCCTTATAGGAAGTAATGATAATAATGATGATAATAATAATAATAATAGTAATAATAATAATAATAATAAAAATTAATAATAATTATTATTATAATAATGCTAAAACATCAAGAGTCATGTATGTATTTATGTATGTATGTATGTCATTGTACACATTATATGACATATATAACAGAGTGGTTCAGAAACAAAATTTACAATGTTTTAATATGATACTAAATCGCTTTCTAATGCAATGCACACCACTGTCTTGTTTACACACATACATGATTACACAGGATACTTTGATTACTTACACACTTACATAATTACATACAGTACTTTTCTTTCTTACACACTTACATTATTGCGTATAGTATTCTGTTTACTTACTTACATAGTTTCTTATATAGTACTTGCATACTTACACACTTATATAATTACATACAGTTCTTACTTACCTAACATACCCTTCATTGGTTGGGTTGGTTGAAGTACCTGTGACGCATTCAACAACTCATGATGCGTATGTACAGTTGCGGGCACATGAAACAGCTCCACTTGAAACGGAGGATATAGGATGAGACGACGTATGTAGTGGCCCATCCTATATCTATTATACTTATTTGTTTCATTATTATTGTCCCCCGACTGTACAGTGGGGTTCGAAAGTCTTGTTACCCTCTACTAAGAACAAGTAATTATTACAGTAATATATAGCACATGTACTGGATTCAGTTTATTATTATTATTATTATTATTATTATTATTATTATTATTATTATTATTATTATTATTATTATTATTATTATTATTATTATTATTATTATTATTATTATTATCATTATTATTATTATAATTGTTATTGTTATTGTTATTGTTATTGTTATTGTTATTGTTATTGTTATTGTTATTATTATTATTATTATTATTATTATTATTATTATTATTATTGTAATTGTTATTGTTATTGTTATTGTTATTGTTATTGTTATTGTTATTGTTATTATTTAAACACAAAAATAATGAAAGTTAAACAATATGTAGGGGTGACAAGACTTTGGGAGTTGCCTGTACTGTACTGTACTGTACGTCAGAGTCAGGGCGGTGTGAGGTTCTTGCCTTAGTCGGATTAGGGAGCGTCCATACAGGCAATTGATCTAGGAGGTTGACTAGCGTATAAGGTACATGACGTAGAGGACACCACCATGTTAGCTTTGAGGCAGAAGCAGTCACCATCCCCTGTGGTCTGTGGGAGTGGGACATAGCGTTAAGGGGAGATAATGATTCCTCCAAACTATTCCCAACAACAGGTTACCATTAGTTTTGCTTAATCTGGTCTTGTTTCCTGGCATACTTTGGAGGAATCAAGACACTTTAATGTACCAAATGTATACTCTCCCCTTAAATAATTAAGGTGGTAATTTGGTATATTGGAGTGCCTTGATTCTTCCAAAGTATGCTAGGAAATAGGACCAGAAGAGCAAATATAATGGTGGTCTGTTTCTTGGAATAGTTTAGAGGATTCAGTTGCTCCAGATTTACCAACACAAAACTTCCACCTTAAAGGAGTGAGGGGAGTGTGAAAATAGTTATATTGTGAGTGAACTGGAATGATAGAGGGGGAAATGTGAGGGTAAATCCCACATACTCCACTTGTTATGGTAGTAGCGTTTGGAAGAATAGATATTTTAAACCCTTCACCTGAGAGGATTCAATCTTAAGGCAATGAGTCAAGACACACTAACCAACCCACCACCTCACCTCAAATAAAAACCATTAGAACCACTCACTAAATAATTACCAGTATATGTATAGACCAAGTAAATGGTAATCGTGCCTGCATTAATTAAGGGGGTAGTATTCTTTTAATAGACTGTAGCGCCTTGATTCCTCCAAAGTATGCCAGGAAACAGACCCAGATGAAGAAATATAATGGTACCCTGTTGCCTGGAATAGCTTGGAGGAATCATTTGCTCCATATTTACCACCCAAAACAAAATCCCCCTTAAGGGAGATAGTTTTGTCGGTGAATTTGAAGGTCTCTGATTCCCTCAAACTATGCCACGAAACTGATCCCCTATTAGTACTAATGAAGGAGTCTGTTTTTGTGGCATAGTTAGTAGGAACCAGCATCCTTTTTTATTAATTCATCACCAACAGCATGAAGAGAATCTCCCCTTAATTAACTAAGTAAACAAGCTAACTTATCTAGAACTGTCTCACTGAGTTACTTACAAATGTGAACTTCGAGAATTCAGGAGCGTCCTCGAAGTAAGAACCGTCATACAGTAGATGCTTCATGGCTGTCATGTCGTAACTCAAGCTGATCCAGATGCCTGTTGTCTCGTCTAGGTCTGAGAAAAGGAGGTGGTGGTGGTCAGTATTATATAGTGGTTGTTGTTGTTGTTGTTGCTATGGTGGTGGTTTTGGTGGTGTGTATTAGTGGTTGTGGTGATGGTGGTGGTAGTGGTGTGTGTTAGTGGTTGTTGTGGGTGGGTGTTAGTGGTTGTTGTTGTGGTGTGTGATCTAGCTGTGTTGTGGCTGTACCCAAACTATACCATCTCCTAAATTATTTAAACACAAACACCAACAACACCAACAGTTTCGCATCATATTTTTGCTACCGGTTTGTTCATTCAAAGGTGATGCAGAACTTTGACACTGATTGTACACTACTACTACTTACTACAACAACTACTACTTATTATAACTACTACTACTTACTACAACAACTACTACTTACTACAACTACTACTATTTACTACAACTACTACTACTTACTACAACTACTACTACTTACTACAACAACTACTATTTACTACAACAACTACTATTACTACTACTTACTGCTATTACAACAATTACTTACTAGTACTGTAGGATAATACTACAGCAACCACTAACATCATCACACACACACACACACACCTACCTACGTCCATGTCTGAATCGTCCGATAGTACCAGTCTGTTCACAAAGTCTTCGTCGGGTATGAAAGTAACTACACCACCCTGAGTTCCACATATAGTGTTGCTGTATCCATTTGTTCCATCGTAGGTTCGGGCAGCGGAGATCCACACTCTGGCTGGTGAAGGAAGCAAGGCACAACACAATTAAACACATAATATTTACGCAGGAAAGTCATTACAGGAACTTTGTTTATACAATTATGTTTTGTTTCATGTTAGATAAGTTTCAGTGAATGAAAAAATATTCAATATAAATATATATATTTACAAGAAAATGATGACAGGAACTTTATGATAGTTTTATTGTCATGACAATTGGGGCACACTGTAATCTGTAGTAAAGATGACAGCTGTGTTTACTCATGTTGTTTGGTATATTGTGTGCAGTACATCGGACATCTTGTTTAGGTTGAATGCATTAAAAATGGTTGCTATTTGCATTTTGTTTTTCGTTCACACCAACTTATCCAACAAAATAAAACCATCATAAAGTTCCTGTCATGTTTGTCCGAAGATGAAATGAATAATGTATTTATTATATGTATAGCATTATCAAAGGCATATAATACAGTATACACACACGGTGGAATATACAGTAAGTTTAATTCACCAACTTCTGTTTTCATTATATGAGTTTTACGACACGACTATAGGCCTCGGTAACAAACAAACCAATCGCTATAGTTTCGTCCAATATTTTCCCGTTGCTGTCTCACCCGAAGGAGTAACAGAACTTTGAGCATGTGACTGACTGTATGTATGATATGTATGTATGTATGTATGTACTGTATGTATGTATGTATGTACAGCTGTAGACATGATTATGAATTAAATACACCTTTTTCTGGATCCTCATTATTATTTTGTGATATATATTTGTTATACGTTGTTATAGTGTTTTCCTCATTGATTAAGTTATATAGGTCAGGAGGTGACGTAGTGAGAGAGGTGTCCATTTCAGGTGTGTCTGCTTTCCATGTGTCTGAAACTGTACGTGTATGTGTGTATGAGGGAAGTGAGGGGGGAGGGGGGGTGTCTCGTGGTTATTATGGTAGTAGGATGAAGACGTACTTGAAGGAGGGGTAGTAGTAGTGGTGGTAGTAGTGGCAGTAGTGGTGGGAGGATCCATTGGGGGGGAGGGGAGGGGAGGGTTATGGTGGTGGTTGTTGTGGTGGTCGTCGGGAAACGTACTCCGGGAACGATAGGGGTTGTAGTGTTTGAGGTGGGGGTTGGGGTTGTGGTCGTGGTGGGAGGACTTACTTATAGGAGAGGTGGTTGTGATTGTGGTTGTGGTATAGTGGTGGGAGAATTTACTTGGAGGGAGAGTGGTGGTTGTGGTTGTAGTATTAAAAGAACTTACCAGGAGGTGGAGTGGTGGTGGTTGTGGTTGTAGTTGTAGTATTGAGAGAACTTACCAGGAGGTGGAGTGGTGGTGGTTGTGGTTGTAGTTGTAATATTGAGAGAACTTACCAGGAGGTGGAGTGGTGGTGGTTGTGGTGGGAGGATACACAACACGACTTGGAATAATGACGGTGGTGGCCTCTAGGTTCAGGATGAAGGTGGGTGGAGGGTAAGGCTCTTCACTCAGACCACACACCTGTTCACCTGTCTCACACCACAACACAACACAACACTAAAGTCAGTCAGTCAAATAATACCATTAGTTTTACCATGTTGAATTTAACCACGTTCAGTACATTACATTTAACACGAGTATGTCTCTCGCATATTATTTACTCTTAGCTTGGTCACTGAAGATTAATTTTAATACTCTAGAGCATTATTATTATTTTTAGTATAGACTGCAGGTGTTAAGTATTGTAAGGTATAATTATCATGGGTTATTTTCTATATATGCTATTGAGAAAGGATAGGGACTAAAAACAAAAGCCCGCATAGTGAAAGAAATTGTGATATGAAATAACTAGACGAACAACATATGAAGGAGTACAGTATATAATATATCGATTCTGTCTCTGTCTATTTGTCTGTCTGTGTGTATGAATGTCTGTCTATAGCTGGCTGTGTCCCTGTCTGTCTGTCTGTCTGTCTGTCTGTCTGTCTGTCTGTATGTGTCTGTCTGTGTGTGTGTATGTGTCTGTCTGTCTGCCTGTGTCAGTGTGTCTGTCTATATGTCTGTGTGTGAGTCTGGCTGTGTGTCCTACATTGAGAGTATGAGTATAATAGGAGGAGGCAGTGAGTGTAATTAGTTAGTGAGCAGCTCCTGTAATGACTTCATCACACTGGCTTGGGATGGGGCCACCAACTTGTAATGGCCATTTTTTCACTCTGCTCGACGAGGCTATTACATTGGTGTGTCTGTGTGTGTGTGTGTGTGTGTGTGTGTGTGTGTGTGTAGCAAAGGTTCCTGGCATGCTTGTGTGTGCATAAGAGAGAACGAGAGTGTAGCAC
>JAWZYT010004617.1:127500-136824 GCA_034508575.1 Petrolisthes manimaculis
GTGTGTGTACAAAAGGGTACATGTATATATATACGAGATACTGAAGTGTGTATGATAGAATGGATGTGCGTGCTGGTAGCGTTTTACAAAGAGTTTAGGACCAAGAGATATTCGTGTTGACATCCTTGGCTATATACTGCAGTGAGGGACAGACTGGTGATTTTTATACAGTTGTGTTTTTTTCTACTTAACAGCTAAGTGACTTCTTTACTGTTGCGAGTGATGGATGTGTTGTGAATATAGACTGATCTGATTGTGTGTGTGTGTGTGTGTGTGTGTGTGGGTGTGTGTGTGTGTGTGTGTGTGTGTGTTTGTTGAAGATATTGGTGTGTGTGTGTGTGTGTGTGTGTGTGTGTGTGTGTGTGTGTGTGTTGGAGATATTGGTGTGTGTGTGTGTGTGTGTGTGTGTGTGTGTGTGTGTGTGTTGGAGATATTGGTGTGTGTGTGTGTGTGTGTGTGTGTGTGTGTGTGTGTGTGTGTGTGCGTGTGTGTGTGTGTTGGAGATATTGGTGTGTGTGTGTGTATGGTGGGGATGTGCCAGCTAATGGGAAGGGAGGAAGAGCTATGGGATGTGAAGGGATAGAGTGGGATTGAATGGGATGGGATGGAAAGGGATGTGATACTCTGGGATAGGGAGGGATTAGATTAGATGAGATGGGAAAGGTTGGGATGGGATAAGGATGGAAAGGGGTGGGGTGGGACGGGATGTGATAAGTTTGGGATGGGAGGGAAATGTGTGGGGTGGGGATGGAATAGGCTGGGTAAGATAGGGATGGGACTATACATTTAATTTCCCAACAACACCAGTATACAGTAGCTTCTCCCTGACTTCCCTGTACTGTAGCCTATTGTACTGTACATACCTTCACTCACACTCACCATTATACACTGACTGACAAACTCACCAACACACACACGCACACAGTCTCTCTCTCTCTCTCTCTCTCTCTCTCTCTCTCTCTCTCTCTCTCTCTCTCTCTCTCTCTCTCTCTCTCTCTCTCTCTCTCTCGCTATGGAACATTTTACCAACACTGCCATAATCACTATAACAACCACCACACACACACATACACATACAGTTCCCAACAAAAGCGACGCCCCTCGCTTTTGTTTTCATACTATGATTATTTTCATATACATTTAAAACCAATTTATATAAACCAATATATATATAATATAAAACGAACTGTGCCTCCTCTCACCCATTCCTTCCTCCTTCCTCGTATGGGTGAAGGAGAGGGGCCTCACTATTGTTGGGGCCTGTTCAGTCGGCGGCAAAAGTCCTGTCGCCTCACTTGCTTCACCGAGGCACATACGTATATTCATAGACTCGAGATTAGTAGGTGTAGACAACATGTGTATTTTTCAAGTCCGTGAACACTGAGTCTCGGTGAGGCAGGTCAGGCGAATTTACCTTCTAATTTACTACAAGCAGCAACACTCACTATTCAAACCATAACACACACACACACACACACACACACACACACACACACACACATACACACATACACACACACACACACATACACACACACACACATACACACACACACACACACACACACACACACACACACATATCGTGTTAGTTAGCATTTAGGGGAGGTGACTGAGTGGTTAGTGTTTAGGTGAGGGCCTTATAATTTCCGATTTGAGTGTCAGGCACTAACTATAAGGCCACCGAACGTGATAAAACACTCTCACTAGTACCATAACAGCTGCAGTATTTGGGAATTAACCTCATTTCCCTCCCTCTGTTAAAACAAAACAAAACATTAAAAAAAAAAAAAAAAAAAAAAATATATATATATAAGTTGACAAGTATTTGTTCAGGTTTTTGCCATTATAGTGGAAGTGAACCTTTTTCCTTTGAGTTCAAACTGAGATAATCATAATAAACGTGGGTACTTTCAGAGTAGGTTCACCTAAAAATAATGAATAAAAAGTATATAGATAAATATATGAGAAATTTTGTGTTCTCAAAATATATAAATCCTATATTATAATGATCTTCAGCAGTTGTTTAGATATAGGTTAATTAAGGTGGTATTGTACTTTTGGTACATTAGAGTGTAGACAGTCATATCAACCCTACATAGCAATGATAATAAGGATGATGTTGATAATAATGATTTTGCCGAGTGTACATTAGAGTCCCTTAATTCCTGTAGAGTAATGTGAGGCAACAGCACCGAGTGAACAGAACTAATGGTTTGGTTTTAGGGGAATCATTGGCTCCAGATTTACCAACACTTTACAACTCATGCATAAGAGTCAAGGTTAGGTTATGCACTCTACATCAAAGGTTATGTTATGCACTCTACATCAAAGGTTATGTTATGCACTCTACATCAAAGGTTATGTTGTTATGCACTCTACATCAAAGGTTATGTTATGCACTCTACATCAAAGGTTAGGTTATGCACTCTACATCAAAGGTTATGTTATGCACTCTACATCAAAGGTTAGGTTATGCACTCTACATCAAAAAAAGGTTAGGTTATGCACTCTACATCAAAAAAAGGTTATGTTATGCACTCTACATCAAAGGGGGCAAAATGGGAGTGAACTCATCCCTCCAATTGATGTCATAAAACAGCACCTCTTCTCATTGTATCCGTTTCATGTATTACTTTGGTGGAATCAGCGACCCCAGAGAGAGAGACTAGAATATATATATTATGAATAAGAAGATCATGCGTGACGATAGAATACACATTGCTCTGCAATCAATTTATTATTCATCTCTAATATTTATACATGTATCCATTCATTCATCCTCATTTTATTATCATTTTAAATGTATTATGTATATTTTCAGCCTATCAGCTGCCATTCACCAATAAACCGTATATTATTATTATTATTATTATTATTTATTATTATTACACACACACACACACACACACACACACACACACACAAGTACCTGATATATATACTCGATACTCACTTGGGTCTGGAAGGAACACATACATACATACATACATACATACATACATACATACATACATACTCTAAGTAAAGGACACTAGGTGGTGGTGGTGGTAGTGGTGGTGGTAGTGAAACATTGTTCTGTATACCGTGACATACATCCACTACACAATGAATATTTAATACGGACGTCTTATCCATTTAACAACGAACACAAATCACGCCACGTCCATGATTATTACACACACACACACACACACACACACACACACACAAGTAATGCATAATTATATAACACGACATATACATTACATAATAGATAGTTAATACGTCACGTCCACTATACAAGTGATACATAACACATCCCATACAATACACACTTTAATTACACTTTAAGACACATACATACACACTTTTATTAATGGGTGTAGTAGCAATTTTTTTTATAGTAATGGTTTTAGTAATGTTGTCAGATGGTGGTGACGAGACATTCAGAATTATGTACCCAATGTTGTAACCCCCCCTCCCCCCTCCCCCCTCCAAGCTGATATGTGTGTATGTGTGTGTGTGTGTGTGTGTATGTGTGTGTGTGTGTGTGTGTGTGTGTGTGTGTGTGTGTGGCTAGCGGGAATGGGGTGACTTTTGATAGTGTGTGTTGTTATAGTGTTGCGTGTCTGTGTCTATATATGATAAGAGCTGGTACAATATTTCGTGCATGTGTGTGTGTGTGTGTGTGTGTGTGTGTGTGTGTGTGTGTGTGTGTGTGTGTGTGTGTGTGTGTGTGTGTGTGTGTGTGTGTGTGTGTGTATCAATCACTTACCACTCAAGGCATGCAGTTAGGATGAGATATGGAAAGTCAGTCAGCCATCCATCCATCCATCCATCTAACCATCAATCCATCCATCCATCCAGTCAGTCAGTCAGTCAGTCATCCAACCAATCAACCAACCAATCAATCAACCAACCAACCAACCAACCAACCAACCAACCAACCAACCAACCAACCAACCAACCAACCAATACTTATACCTGTCAATATATAAGTTATTAATACATTATAAGTGTATCACACCATCTGTTAAACTCACAAGCAAACTTTACTTTTATTGCAATTCATTTTATCAAAGTTATTATTATTATTATTATTATTTTTATTATTATTATTATTATTATTCTGTTATCTATTTTTATATTTATTTTAGTGTTATGTTTTTATTATTATTATTATTATTATTATTATTATTATTATTATTATTATTATTATTATTATTATTATTATTATTATTATTATTATTATTATTATTATTATTATTATTATATTTATTTTAATATTTATTATTATCATTTTATTTATTTATTTTGATGTTATGTTTTTATTATTCTATTTTACATATATATTTATTTATGTATTTATTATGGGGTTAGGAAAAGACACCATGATTTAATGTTTTATTATTTTATTTTATATAATATACACATATACAATATACGTAGAAGCGCACCACAAATATTTCTCTGTAGCAGTTATTCTTTTATTTCTTCCACATTTGTCTTACTCTTTACATATTATTAATGAAGGTGTTACTAAGGTTTATGCTATAATTTATGAACCAATGAATGGGAGATATCATTATTATTATTATTTATTATTATTATTATTATTATTATTATTGTAAATAACACAAAACGAGAATATCAACACATATTACAGTCATGCAGTCATTAATAAATAGTATTGTTATTGTCATTAGTTTTCTATTTCATTTAACTTTATCAATCATATTTATGAAAGAGAAGCATACGGAAAAGAACAATGAATGGAATAATGTAATATGAGCTTTTAAGCCAGGGGATGATACAGTGTTGGTAAATCTGGAGCAAATTATTCCTCCAAACTATTCCAAGCAACAAGCCACCATTATTATTGTTCCTCTGAAGGTCAAGTCTTAATTAAACTTGCCTACCACCTGTCCCTATTCTTATTTCACTCGTATTTGTTCTCTCCTAAATCATATTGTGGTTATATTTTCATACTTTTATGGTCACATAACAATTATATTTTAACCACAAAATTGATATTGACATATAAAAAAAAATAAGAGGAAAATTAATGAAAACTCCAGAAAATACTTAGTTCCGCTTTTATTTCCCGCCTATGGCATGACATGATAACATGGCCGCCGTGACACTTCCGGTATCATCAACTCAGGCCCCCCCTATGCGACTTCTATATATATAACTCTGTTATACAAACACACATACGTAATGATCGTGTTTTATATGTTCTTTAGTAGTTAACCATAAATTTATACACGTTTTCTATAACACCTAACTATAGAGAATGTAGTAAGAAGAACGTTTAAATGGTAGACTCACATATACATTACTTTTCTATTGTAATATCGGCTACTGTATGATATTTAATTAATTGATTTTGTTAATGAAAATAACTCATATGTCTGAAGACTGCATATAAAAATCTACGTAATCAACCGAGCTAAATAATTGTTACTCCAGCTATTTACTAACAACAGAAAACTATTATTATTAAAAGAAACTATAATTTTTTAGCATAAACTATACAAGAATACAATAACATAAATTACAAGTCGTCAGGATACAGAAAAATTATATAGACAGTACATATATGTATTTTTTTTTTTTTTTCATATTAATTCGTAAGGCTTCCTAATAAAATAAAAAAAAATCGGAGGCTTCTGATTCCTCCTAACTCTACTACGAAACAATTAATTAAGTTACTTTTATATATAATAGGTGTGTGTGTGTGTGTGTGTGTGTGGTGGTAGTATTTGAAGGACTCATTTATCTTCAATTTATATATGGTCTTATTTATTAATTAAAGACTGCTGACCGCTACACCTGAGTTTTAGTTAATGTTCCAGTAATATTTTTAGTGAACGTAAGAATAGTGATAATAATAATAATAATAATAAAAAATAACCTATAATAATAATAATGATAATAATAATAATGATATTAATACTACTTTTGATGGAATAATAATAATACTAAAAGAAAAACGTATAATAATAACAATAACAATAACAATAATAATAATTAAAAAAAATAATAATAATAATAATAACTTTTGATGGAATAATAACAATAATAATAATAATAACAATAATAATAATAATAATAATAATAATACAGGCACAATATAATAAAGAGTAAAAGAGGGCAACCAGCAGACTGTAGCCACGTGACCAGTGACCACCCTTCCTCCTCCCACTCCCAGCCTTCGCCATCTTGGACCAGGTTGATCTTTGCATATGTACCGCAAGTGTATCGCTCGTTTCCGGCCGCATCCGCTCGAGTTGGCCGTTCGGATACAAGGTAAGGATGCACGAGAGTATAGGGGATAGAATTGATTCCTCCAAAGTATTAAAAAAAACGGGAGGCCATTATAATTATTATTATTTTTATTATTATTATTATTATTATTATTATTATTATTATTATTATTATTATTATTATTATTATTATTATTATTATTATTATTATTATTATTATTATTATTATTATTATTATTATTATTTTTATTTTTATTATTATTATTATTATTATTATTTTTGTTATTATTATTATTATTATTATTATTATTATTATCATTATCATTATCATTATCATTATCATTATTATTATTATTATTATTTTACCAACAATAGAAGTGGGTGGGTGTTGAGTGTGGTAACTAATTATTATTCTTGACCTTCAGTATTATAATTATATGGTGACCTGAGGTGGGAAGGAAGTAAGGGAATGGCTTGACCTTAGGACTGTGACCTCTCTCCCACACACACATACATAATTCTCTCTCCTCTCTTTTTCTCTTTCCCTATTTTTCTATTTTTTCTCTCGCTCTCTCATCTTTGTTTTTTTTCTCTCGCTCTCTCATCTTTGTTTTTTTTCTCTCGCTCTCTCATCTTTGTTTTTTTTCTCTCACTCTCTCTCTCTCTTACACACACACACACACACACACACACACACACACACACACACACACACACACACACACACACACACACACACACACACACACTAACACACACATCTCACATCTCACATCTCTCTCTCTCTCTCACATATCTCTCTCACACATTCTCTCTCTCTCAATTTCGTTATAGGCCAGTTCTTTCACCCTTTCTACTGTTATTTCCTTTTTCATTCATCTATTTTTCAGTTCGTTTCGTTTTTTCTCATTGCCACTGACTGATTTTTTACTCAATTGAATTTCTATATTATTTTTTTCGTGTTTTTAATTGGGTGTCAAGTTGGCTCGTAAGTTTTTTTGCCCCCCCCCTCTCTCTATCTCTTTCTTTCTATTACATGTACCTCCCTTTTATTTTCAATGCTTTGTGTGTATGGTGTGTGTGTGAGAGAGAGAGAGGTGCGTGTGTTTGTGTGTGTGTGTGAGACAGACATATAGACAGGAGTGAGTGATTGTGTATGTGTGTGTGTGAGAAAGAGAGAGAGAGAGAGAGAGAGAGAGGAGAGAGAGAGAGAGAGAGAGAGACAGGGTGTGTGTGTGTGTTGGTTTCCCCTCAGAGGTCCTGTGGCAGATCTCAGCCTCCTCCTGAAGAACCACTCCATCTTCTTTACCTCCTGAAATTTAAATGAGAGAGAGAGAGAGAGAGAGAGAGAGAGAGAGAGAGAGAGAGAGAGAGAGAGAGAGAGAGAGAGAGAAAGAGAGAGAGAGAGAGAGAGAGAGAGAGAGAGAGAGAGAGAGAGTGAGATTGTTTGATATATAGATAGATAGATAGATAGGCAGATAAATAGATTAACAGAGAGAGAGAGATTTTTGTTTTGTTTTGATTAATTTATTATGCTCATGGAGCGGCAAAACATTGTACAATATATATAATATAAAGTTATAATACATGTATGCATAAAGATGACATTATTGTTATACAGTATTAGGCAGTGAAATAACTTTTAATATACAGTACATGACATGACAGTAGTATAGTAGTAAAGATTACAGCATATTATTATGTATAAAAAGATGACAATATTATTATATCAATTAGGTAAATAAATTTATAATATACTGTACTACACTAGACGGAACAAGGTATAAAGATCACAGAAAAATTATTATATGTAGCCTATAGGGATGACAGGGAAATTATTATATTTATACAGATGACAATATTATTATCTCAACCAGTGGGTAAAACTTGTAATATACAGTACTAGATGGTACATGGTTACAGGGAAATTATTATATGTATAGTATAAAGATGACAGTAAGTCATTATACATATGAATATGACAATATTATTATATCAGCAGCGAAACAAACAGAAAACTACAATTAACAGCCACCAAAGTTGAGAGAGAGATAATTATAAAGATAGATAGAGTTGTAAAGATAGATAGATAGATAGAGAGAGAGAAAATATTAGAAAAAGAGTAAGAATGATACCAAATTACCAGTGAAAGAAAAAATGAATAATTAGGAGGAACTAGCGAATGTGATAATGAAATATAAATAAGACGAATGAAAGAATGTAGAAGAAGAAAGGAATAAAAGAAGGGAATGAGAGGGAAAAGAAGAAGGAAGGAAGAGATTAGAGGAATAAAAGTGGAGGGGAGGAAGGAAGGTATGCGGAAAGAGGTGATAAAAAGGTGTGATGAGAGAGAGAGAGAGAGAGAGAGAGAGAGAGAGAGAGAGAGAGAGAGAGAGAGAGAGAGAGAGAGAGAGAGAGAGAGAGAGAATATGATTTAGGATAATAGCGAGCGCGCGCACACATTCACACTCGCACGCACACCTGACTTTCACTCACACACACACACACACACACACACACACACACACACACACACACACACACACACACGCTAAAACGAGGAGGTAAAGGAGATGAGAAGAGAATTAATGAAAGCGAACCGGTAATTACAGGAAGAAGGCACAAATAATAATAATGATAATAATAATAATAATAATAATAATAATAAAAAAAAAAAAAAAATGGAGAAGGGCAGTACTAATGAGAGTAAAATTTATGAATATGTACGTGAAAGAAAAAAATAGAGAGAGAGAGAGGTGCTAAAAACGAGGAATTAAAGACGTAAGGAGAGAGAGAGAGAGAGAGAGAGAGAGAGAGAGAGAGAGAGAGAGAGAGAGAGAGAGAGAGAGAGGCTAGGGAAGGACACTGGAGAGAGAGTGAGTCTTCTGATTCCTCCTGACCATATCACCAAACAAGCTCATTTCCTTATAGGTGGTGTTTCGTGGCAGTATTGGAAGGACTTGTTTACCTTCCATTTTCAGGCCACATCACTGCATGGGTCCCTTAATAATTATGAATGAGACATTATTGTTATTATTATTATTATTATTATTTTTATCCTTATCATTATTAT
>JAWZYT010004618.1:0-92500 GCA_034508575.1 Petrolisthes manimaculis
AGTGAGTGAGTGAGTGTGTGTGTGACGCAAGAAAGGGGAAAAAATGAAAAATAAAAAAAAGACAAGGATTATAATTAGGACATCTCGTGCCTTACATGAAAAATACTGAAAAGATGAGAGTTGTGAAGAAAGACTCAAGAAAGATCATCAATAAGAATAAGGAAGAAAGGAGGATGATAAGAGAATACCAAGAAAGATGAGAAATGTACAGAAATAGAAGGAAGATGAAAATGAATGAAAAGACGAAAGAAATAAGGAGATAAAAATGCGAGGAATAGATCAGTAGAAAATACCACCAAGAAAGATGAGGAATATAGAGAAAGAAGAGGTGATAAAAGGGAGTAAGAGAAGTAGGAGGAAGAATAAAAGGGAGAGATGAATTGGGTGAAGAAAGAAAGTGGCAGGGAGCAAAAGGTCGTGATGAAGGAGAGTGAGAGTCAAAGGGAGAGGGAGAAAAAAGGGTGAAGGAGGAGGAGGGGAAGGAGGGAGGAGAGACGAGAAGGAGGGTTAGAGTAGGAGGAGGGAGGAGAGACGAGAAGGAGGGTTAGAGTAGGAGGAGGGGGGAGAGTGAGGAGGAGGATAGAGGAGGAGAAGGAGGAAAGAGTGAGGAGGAGGAAGGAGGGAGGAGAGAGAGGAGAGGAAAATAGTAGGAGAGAGATTGGGGAAGAGAGGTAGGAGGAAGAAGGGACAACAGGATAGAGGAAGAGAGAGAGAGAGAGAGAATAAGAGTGAAGGGAGAGGGAAGAGGTAAAAAATATAAAAAAAAGGAAATGGAGGAGAGAGGGTGGGGGAAGGAGAGGTGGAGAAAGTGAGAGATATGAAATAATGAAAGAGGTGTTAAGAAAAAGAGGAATGAAAGAACGAAAGATAGAGATAAGAGGAGAAGGAAGGAAAGAAAAAACGAAAGATAGAGATAAGGAAGAAGGAAGGAAAGAAAGAACGAAAGATAGAGATAAGGGAGAAAGAGATAATAAGAGAACGAAGGAATGAAAGATGAAGGAAGGGAGGGAGGGAGGGAGGGAGAAGATGCTGGCGAGAGAAGATTAATCCCGAATGAGATGAGAAAAGCTCAATACATGAAGGAAGGAAGAAAGGAACCAAGGAGGAGGAGACGAGAGGAGGGAAGGAAGGTGAGGTGAGGTGAGGTGAGGTGAGGGTGTTGTTGATCAGTGGTACCAAAAGGCTATAGCTAAATTATGTCACTTCTTTTGTTAATAAATTTTATGTATTTGATTCTCTCTCTCTCTCTCTCTCTCTCTCTCTCTCTCTCTCTCTCTCTCTCCTCTCTCTCTCTCTCTCTCTCTCTCTCTCTCTATCTCTATCTCTATCTCTATCTCTCTCTCTCCACCCCTATAGATACAAGAAGGTATAGAGAGGTGGGCTTCAATTTATATATACAGTATAGATGTGTTATCCCTTCATAAATACTTGCTCCCCTTCCAACCCATTAATTCTACCTATAAGGAATGATACGGGGCTAGAATTTATAGATTACACTCCCTCCTCCCTCCCCCCTTTACACTCCCTCCTCCCTCCCCCCTTTACACTCCCTCCTCCTCCCCCCTTTACACTCCCTCCTCCTCCCCCCTTTACACTCCCTCCTCCTCCCCCCTTTACACTCCCTCCTCCCCCCCTTTTACACTCCCTCCTCCCCCCTTTACCTTGATGGGAAAATATTGGTGCAAGGGGAAATGTGTTCAGTAGCTAACAGTATACATATAGCTTCGAGTTAGAATTAAATGGAAGGTGTGTGTGTGTGTGTGTGTTGTTAGGGAAAGAAAGGAGGGGGAAAGGAGGAGGAGGAGAAGGGGAATGAGGGGGGGGGGGGAAGGGGGAGGAGGGAAAGGAAAAAAAGAAGAAGAGAAAGGAGGATGAAGAGAAGGAGTATGAGGGGTAGGAGGAGAAGGGGGGGAAGGAGGAGGAGAAGAGAAGCAGAAAGATGAAGGAAAAGGTGAAGGAGGGGAAGAGAAAGGAGGGGAAGAAAAGATGAAGGGAAAGGAGGGGAAGAAAAGATGAAGGAGGAGAAGGGAAAGGAGGGGAAGAGAAGGTGAAGGAGGAGGAGGAGGAGGAGGAGAAGAAGAAATACAAATACAAAGGAAGTACAGGCAACACAAGGTGAAGGAGGGGAAGGAGAATTTTAAGGACGAACGATATATGTAAAAAAAAAAATCATAATTTTTTTTTTTACTAAACATTTTTAAAAGACCAAAGAGATTTTTTTTCGTACGATTTTGGACGGTAACTCAATTCGGAACAGTGTGTGTGTGTGTGTGTGTGTGTTAATTTGTCTTTTTTTATCTTTCTTTCTTTCTTATTCTCTAGTGTGTGTGTATGTGTGTTAATTTGTCTTTTTTTTTTCTTTCTTTCTTATTCTCTTGTGTGTGTGTGTGTGTGTTAATTTGTCTTTTTTCTTTCTTTCTTATTCTCTATTGTGTGTGTGTGTGTGGTGTGTGTGTGTGTGTTAGACCGGGTGGGTTGAATATATTAATTAACGTGTTCAGGTCTTGTTCTTCTCATCTCTCTCTCTCTCTCTCTCTCTCTCTCTCTCTCTCTCTCTCTCTCTCTCTCTCTCTCTCTTTCTCTCTCTCTCTCTCTTCCCAGTTTGCATAATCACTCGACCCGGCTTATGCATGGGGGAGGGGGAGGGGGGGAGGGGGGGGGGTTGTGAGGGGAAGGGGGGGTGGGGGGGGACGGTCAGAAAGTCAACACCCGATAATTTCACTAATGGTTCCATAGCTCGTGCAGTGGTAGGGGGGGGGGTAGGAGGGGGGGGGCGCGATATTTTGGGCTCGGTGGCTACTAATACTGAGGGGGGTGTAATTAGGGGGGGGTCAGTGGGAGGGGAGCAGGAGGGGCCGATGTTTCAGACTCGGGGGGACAACTCATACCATTGGTGGAAATGAGTTATTATTATTATTATTATTATTATCATTATTATTATTATTATTAATATTATTATTATTATTATTATTATTATCATTATTATTATTATTATTAATATTATTATTATTGTTATTATTATTATCATTTTTTTATTATTATTATTAATATTATTATTATTATTATTATTAGTATTAATATAGTCTTTTCCTTACCATTACCTAACGGTGTTTTTCCTGTGATAGAATTAATTAAGTATGTATCATATATAATTATCTGTATTTTGGCATTAATATTATTTTAGTCTCGTTCTCTTTCTTTTCCCGCCTTCAAATCTTTTTATTTTTATTTTTTTTCATTCTCTAACTCAAATAAAAATGATATATTTGGTGTTTTCTCAAGGTGTTGTAAAAATCACGTAAGGCACATATACTTAAAAATGCATTATTTGTTGAAGGCAATTTTTTTTTCGAGTATTCTGGATTAACAAGACGAAAAGAGGACAAAACCTTCATTACGGATTCTTAATTAAAATCTTGCTGGAAAAGAAAGAGTGATGTGGTGGGTGAGGAAGAGGAGGAGGAGGAGGAGGAAGAGGAAAAAGAGAAGGAGGAGGAGGAGGAAGAGAATGAGGAGGAAGAAGTGATGGAGGAAGATGAGGAAGAGAAAGAGGAGGAAGAGAGGAGCAGGAGGAGAAAGAGAAAGGAGGAGGAAGAAGTGATGGAGGATGAGAAAGAAAGAGGAGGAATAGAATGAAGGAAGAAGAGGAAGTGATGGAAGAGTAGGAGGAAATGGAAGAAAAGTAGCAGAAAAGTAGAAGTTTGTGGAGAGAGGAATTATCTATCACAAAAAGTACCCATCACGAATTACGACACAGATGTAAAGAATTATATAATTATACAGTAAATAAACTTGACGTGAGAGAAAATCCTTTGCTTAGGATGAAAAAAAAAATGAAGGTGTTTGTTTGAGACCTTTTAGGGGAAATTCTTTTGTTGGTGATATAGGAGGCTTCTGATTCCTCCTAACTAATTATTTTGTTGATGATTTAGAAGGCTACTGATTCCTCCTAACTACACCAAAAAACATGCCCTCAATTGTACTACTAATAGGGGATGAGTTTCGTGGCATAGTTTGGAGGAATCAGGGAACTTTTTTTCAATTCACCAACCAACAAGATTTTAATTTAATTCCCTTTTATTTAATATCAACAGACTTTCTTTACTCACACAGTCATCATCGTATATATACCACGTACTACAACCATCGTAAACACCATGGTTGTTTTTTTCTTGCATACCACCTAATGACATACACCACGGTAGCTTCATGGTATATAACCCCCCCCCCCCTCTCCTCCAACCCCCTTTATGCTGCCGACTGTAGCTTTTATGGTGGTGTGTGTGTGTGTGTGTGTGTGTGTGTGTGTGTGTGTGTGTGTGTGTGTGTGTGTGTGTGTGTGTGTGTGTGTGTGTGTGTGTGTGTGTGTGTGTGTGTGTGTGTGTGTGTGTGTTTTGTGGCATAGTATGGAGGATTCAGTAGCCAAGACGAAATAATAATAATAATAATAATAATGATAAATAAACTTTCCAAACAAGAGAATCTCCCCTTCATAATAATAATAATAATATCCATTTTGAATTAGTATGTAAATTAGACCTGAGCCTCAACCCCCGGCCCTGTAAATGAAAGGTATACATTACATTACAGTCAGTGGGGAGAGAGGAGGTATTCTTGTGTTTTCCTCGACACATGAAGCTCCTCACTCCTACCCCCCTCCCCACTCCCTCTTTCCAACCCACTCCCCACTCCCTCTTTCCGACCCCCGACCCCCTCCCCACTCCCTCCCTCTTTCCAACCCCCTCCCCACACCCTCTTTCCGACCCCCTCCCTCTTTCCAATCCCCTCCCTACTCCCTCCCTCCTCCCTCCCTCTTTCCAACCCCCACCACCACTCCTACTTCCTCCTCACTCACTCCCTCTTTCCAACCCCCACCACCATCCTTGTGTAAAGAGAGAGAGAGAGAGAGAGAGAGAGAGAGAGAGAGAGGGAAAGGGAGTGAGAGAGAGAGAGAGAGAGAGGTGGGGGGAGTGTGTGTGTGTGTGTGTTTTATTTATATATCTTCTTTTAATCATGAGTGTGTGTGTGTGTGTTTTAGTCTGCTCTGGTTAGTATAAGGGAATAAATAATATGTGCATACTTCTTTTACTCATATTATATATTCTTTTAATCATGTGTGTGTGTGTGTGCTCTAGTTATGTGTGTGTGTGCTCTAGTTTATGTGAGAGAAGCTGTGTATATTTCTCTTCTCATTCATTTAGTTTCTTTTTGCCTTTTTTTTTTTTTTTTTTTTTTTTCTATTTTTTTTTTTTTTTTTTCCTGGTCAAACTCCCTTTTAATGAGAGAGAAGGAATACCATAATTTAGATTTCCTCCGACTCTTATCTCCGTCCTACGTCAGTGAGTCGAGAGATGGAGTAGACGGAGGGGGAGTGAATAGACTGTGTGTGTGTGTGTGTGTGTGTGTGTGTTTCGTGACTGTACTGTACATACATACATCACAAAGAAGAGCAAACATGAAGGAGAAAGTACACACACACACACACACACACACACACACACATGATGAAAGATGAGGTTAAACACACACACACACACACACACACATATACACACAAACATTATGACAGACAAGGTTACACACACACATGATGACAAACACACATTCACAAACACACACACACACACTAATACATACATGATGATAACAGGACCACACATTGAGTACTGCATGGGTAGGGTAAGATGGTGTGTGTGTGTGTGTGTGTGTGTGTGTGTAGAGGCGACGCATCCTATTCTGTGGTTTTGCTTAGGTTGAATTGGTTTAGGTTAAGTTGGGTTGGTTTAACTTTAGTTGGTTTAGGTTAGATTAAGTTAGGTTAGGTTAGGTTAAGTTGGTTCAGGTTAGGTTGTGTTAGGTTAGGTTAGTCAATAAACCAGTAAAAAAAAAAAAAAAAAAAAACACTCTCTCTCTATCCAGTCCTGTAGGTTACATAGGTTAGGTTAAGTTAGGTTAGGTTAGATTAGGTTAGGTTAGGTTAGGTTAGATTAGGTTAGATTAGATTAGGTTTCTCCAGTGACAATAAACCATGGAGTGAAAAAAGAAACGAACGAAAAAAAAATATTATCTCCGTTCCGTGTCGTTTGGGTTTGTTTATCATCCACGAAAATAATATCAACAATGAATCAGGAATGGAGGGAGGGGAGGGAGGCTCGAGGCAAAGGTAGGCCAAATTATATACATTAGATTTGATACTTGTGATCAGTAGGATGTAAATTGCAACAGGGAGGACTATGGAACGAGTATGAGAAAGGAAGGTAGGTATATGTACTGTATGTATGTATGTATGTATGAATGAATGTATGAAGAATGAGATGGATAAATGAGGAATAAGGATAAATGTTTCTGTATGAGGAATGAAATGGGGTATGAGAAAAAATGAGGCTAGATGTTTGTGTGTGTATGAGAAATGATATGGAGTATGAGGAATGAGGGTAGATGTATGTATGTATGTATGTATGTAAAGCATAAGATAGAGAATGAGGAATGAGGTGAAATGTATGTGTGTGAAAATGAGATAGAGAAATGAGAATATAGGCCGTTAGATGTATGTGTATGAAGCATGAGGTTATATAGATGGCTGTGTGTGAAGAAAGAGATGGAGAAATGAAAAATGAAATTAAATGTGTGTATGTATGTGTCCTGTGTGATTTGAGACATTACGTTGACATCAGCAACAGTGGAATGTGTGTGTGTGTGTGTGTGTGATTAGAGTACAATATAGGTGTACCTCGTGTGTGTGTGTGTGTGTGTGTGTAGGTCCAGAGAAACACAGGAATAGAAACAGAGGACGAGAGAAAGTCTACAACAACATCATCAACAACAACAACAACAACAACACACACACACACACACAAAAAAAAAAATAGTGGTTTCAGTTCATTTGACACAGACGGGATTGTTATAACGATTCAACAAAGCCCCGGGTATTGGTGGTGGTGGTGGTGGGAGGTGTGGGTCTAGGTGGGGAGAAAGGAGGGATTCGACGGGGTGGTGATAGTAGAAGGAGGAAGGGATTTAAGGGGTGGGAGTGGGAGGTAGAAGGAAAGGATTGAAGCAGTGGGAGTGGGAAGTAGGAGGAAGGGATTTAAGGGGTGGTTGTGGTAGTGATGGGAGGAAAGGGTTGAGGAGGGGAGGAGAAATGGAATGGGTCGAGATTGTAGTGGTGGTACGAGGAGGTGGGAATCGAAATGGTGGGAGTGGGAGGTAAGTGGGGGTCGACGGGAATGGGAGGAAGGGGTCTAGGTGGTAGTAGGTGGTGGGGGTCGAGGGGGATGGGAGGAAGGGATCGAGGTGGTCATTTGGAAAGTCTTGTTACTTGTTCACGTTTTATTGTTATGCTATAGAGTTTGGCCATGTATGATCATCACTGTGTCGTCTCCTCCCCTCGTCTCTGTCACTATATCGTCTTCTACCCTCGTCTCTGTCACTATATCGTCTTCTCCCTTCGTCTCTGTCACTATATCGTATTCTCCCTTCGTCTCTGTCACCATATCGTCTTCTCCCCTCATTTTTCCATTCTCCTTCCCATTTTCCATCTCCCTCATTTTTTCCTTTCCCTCCCCATTCCCATTTTTTCCCTTCCCCTCTCCCTTCCCCTCCCATCACATTCAACTACCCCATTCTTATGAGTTGCTGGAAGAGAGACACAGGGGACCGAGTTGAAAATTAAAAACGGTTCCAATTAAAAAAAGTTGACAACAATGTGTAGGAAGGGTCAGGTCAGGTCAGGTCAGGTGGAGTCATTCACAGTCATCCTATCTCTAACTTGACTCAGGATGTCTTTGATGTTGTCCTTATTGTTGTTGTTATTATTATTATTATTGTTGTTGTAAGCATTTTGGAGTCTTCGAAGCCCCATGGAGACTTCAGTGAAACAGGTGTCCCTACTCGTGTTGCAATCCAAAATACAGGCTTTGTTGAAGTTTCGAATCATTTGACAACATACTAAAGTCTGTTCAAAACTTGTGTTCCGCTGGCCTCTTATGCTTAGATAGAAAGAAATAGATAGATAGATAGATAGACAGATAAGAGATAGATAGAAATAGAGACAGATAGATATAGATAGAAAAACATACATACATACATACATTTTCTCTCCCTCTGAAACTGCCACCTGGAAAAAAATGCCTAACAAGGAAACTCCAGCAAAACCGTGGAATATAATCTCTCTCTCTCTCTCTCTCTCTCTCTCTCTCTCTCTCTCTCTCTCTCTCTCTCTCTCTCTCTCTCTCTCTCTCTCTCTCTCTCTCTCTCTCTCTCTCTCTCTCTCTCTCTCTCTCTCTCTCTCCACGTTTTACTTGGGAGGGGAGGAAAAGGCTTCATTCTTATTTCCCTTCCCTATTCCCTCCAGCCATGGTGAGAGAGAGAGAGAGAGAGAGAGAGAGAGAGAGAGAGTGAGTTACATAGAATCACAGACCAGAGAGGAGAGAGAGAGAGGAGGGGAGGGGGTGAGAGAGGATTTGTTCACATTATGTATATAGGCCTATCAGTAATCATCCACCCTCAAGACATGATATTATTATTATTATTATTATTATTATTATGATGATGATGATGATGATGATGATGATGATGATGTGTATTCCCTACCTCGTACAGTCTTCACTCCACGTACAGCATTTCCCTTTGTAGAGTTTATTATTATTATTATTATTATTATTATTATGTGTATTCCCTACCTCGTACAGTCTTCACTCCTCGTACAACATTTCCCTTTGTAAAGCTAAGTCCAATCTTGAAGGAGAGAAAGAGGGAAGGAAGGGAGGGAGGGAAGGAGGTAGAGTAGATGAAGTTAAGAAGGAAAAGAGGGTGAAGGAAGGGAAGGAGGGAATGAGGGAGAGTAGATGTGGTGAAGGGAGGGAGGGAGAGAAGGTGTGATGAAGGAAGGGAGGGAGGGAGAGATGGAGAGAAGATGTGGTGAAGGGAGAGAAGGAGGGATAGATGATGAAGTTAAAAAGGAAAGGAGGGAATTTGGGAAGGGAGAGGTGGTGAAGGAGGAAAGGAGGGAAGAGAGAAGGTGAAGGAGGGAGAGAGAGAGAGAGAGAGAGGGTGAAGGAGGGAGGGAGAGAGAAAAGAGAAGATGAAGGAAGGGAAGGAATTTGGGAAGGGAGAGAGAGAAGAGAAGATGAAGGAATTTGGGAAGGGAGAGGTGGTGAAGGAGGAAAAGAGGGACAGGCTAACTAACTCTCCAGACTGACTACTCAAACTACTACTACCGTACTTCAAACTGTATCTTTATTTATATCAGGCTAACTCTCCAGACTGACTACTCAAACTACTACTACTACTTCAAACTAACTTCAGGCTACTCTATTAACACCCGACCAACTACTACTACTACTTCAAACTACCCTATTCACACCAAACTGACTTCAAACTCTACTATATTTACACTAAACTGACTTCAAACTACTCTATTTACATCACACTAACTTCAAACTACTCTATTTACATCACACTAACTTCAAACTACTCTATTTACATCACACTAACTTCAAACTACTCTATTTACATCACACTAACTTCAAACTACTCTATTTACACCCAATTGACTTAAAATAAACTCCTAGTGTAGGTATATATATATCGTAATAGTTATGTCAGCTGCATATCACCATAACCCTTTGCTGTTTTATCTCCCCAATGAATTCCTAAAATTGAAAAATATACGCGGAGGCCGTAAAAAGTTATATTAAAACATAAAACTGAAGCTAGCACGCCATCTCGATTCCCGAGTTGATACACAAAAATGGTGCCGTTGGTAATATTCAGGGAGGGAGAAATGGGCTCGTCGTCGTCGTCGTTGATGTTGTTGTTGTTGTGAGCACTTGTGTCTCGCTTTGGGTGATCAAGGGATTAGATGACTCGAAGCGGAGTCTCCCTGTAATGAGATGAGTTGCAAAAATACTCATTGATGTTTTAAAATGCCGGTGCCCTTAATTTTTGCACAATGCACATACATGTTCTAAAATACTCCTAAATTGATAAACTTAATCCATATATGCATTCTAGCTAGGCCTGTACAGATACAAACACTCACACTCAAAATCCTGCATGTACTGTAAGTATGTATGTATTTATGCATACAGTACACTCATGATACATAATTTCTGACCAGAGTGTGAGGAGCAGAAAGCTTCGAATCACCTGGTATTGCTCATTTCCCCACTCAGTACACCTATAGAGGCTGAGTTCGAATGCAGGGTATCTGTGTGTGTGTGTGTGTGTGTGTGTGTTGCCTGCCGTTCGTCTCTGGTCAGGGATTACATATCACGAGTGTACGTATGTGTGTAGGCTATGTAACTACGAAATTGAAGAGGAAGAAACAAGACACAAGGGAGGTGACAGAGAAATTAAGCTTACTATTAGAGAAGAGACACTCACA
The DNA here is from genome assembly GCA_034508575.1 of Petrolisthes manimaculis. Taxonomy (NCBI): domain Eukaryota; kingdom Metazoa; phylum Arthropoda; class Malacostraca; order Decapoda; family Porcellanidae; genus Petrolisthes; species Petrolisthes manimaculis. The sequence continues at coordinate 10,388 of JAWZYT010004618.1, forward strand.
ACAAACACGAAAGAAATAATAGAAGTAAAAGAGAAAGTGAAAAATTAATATAGTTAAGAGATAAATAAAACAATCAAAGTGATGAATTAAAATACAATAGTTACAGAGAATTAAAACAATGAACCAATCAAAGTGAAATTTTAATATAGTTAGTTACAGAATATTAAAACCACGAAAGAATCAAAGTGAAGAATTAATATACAGTAGTTACAGAGAATTAAAACCATGAAACAATCAAACCACCTCAGATATCGATATAAACATTCCGAACAAGTGAGTAGAATTCCGAGACCTTTAAAAACCATCCGAAACATCTGAAACCCATAATTAGTGTGTTCATTCCTGGTGGACCGGTGGTGATCATTTGTCCCATATAGCCTAATAGTACTTGGAGGTATATACTGCTGATTCCTCCATACTAGGCCAGAAAACAGACGTCGCTTCACTGTTACAATAGGGGATCTGTTTCGTGGCATAGTTTGGAGGAATCACACACCTTCCAATTCACCAACCAGAGAATTAACCTTCCTATTAATAATATGGCTTTTCTTTGTGGTGTGATCTCCCTCTTTTTTTTTAACTTTATGATTGGGAGTATATATTTATAAAGTATAATATAGGAATACATGGAAAGAATATATGTATACAGACGGACAAGCAAGAGAGAGAGAGAGAGAGAGAGAGAGAGAGAGAGAGAGAGAGAGAGAGAGAGAGAGAGAGAGAGGGAGAGAGAGATAGTATTCCTTTATAACGATAATGGTTACATAGTACTGCATGGTACTCGAAGTGTCACATATATAGATATTGTTTTCATGTCCTATTGAATTGACAGCAGTAACTCCCTCCATCCCTCCCTTCCATTACCTTCTCTCCACTACCTAAATTGACAACATCCCTCCCTTCCACTACCCAAATTGACAGCTTTGGCCTCCTCCATATCCCTCCCTTCCACTACCCAAATTGACAGCTTTGGCCTCCTCCATATCCCTCCCTTCCATTACCTTCTCTCCACTACCTAAATTGACAACATCCCTCCCTTCCACTACCCAAATTGACAGCTTTGGCCTCCTCCATATCCCTCCCTTCCATTACCTTCTCTCCACTACCTAAATTGTCAACAGTGACCCCCTTCATCCCCCCCTAACACTACCTTCTCTCCACTACCTAAATTGACCTCCTCCATCCCTCCTTTCCACTACCTTCTCTCCACTACACAAATTGACAAGTGACCCCCTCCATCCCCCCAAACACTACCTCCTCTCAACTACCCAAATTGACTAGGCGATCTGTTATAAGGCAAGTAAGCTACGTTAGGAAAAAATAATTAGTTAATTTATAAATATGCCTATACAAATAAAGACATCACAACTCATACGACGTGTTAGACCACTGTGTGTTAGACAACCACCAATAAAAGCAAATGACCACCACCGTCCGTCAATAGATGGCAGCATAATCACATGTGGCATGAGGGTTGGCAACTGCTGGTTATTATTATTATTATTATTATTATTATTATTATTATGTAGCTACCCTGCGTTCAGGGGATGCAAGCCCAAACTGTAGCCTATATGTATGTACAGTACAGTACAGTACTGGTTTGTTTGTGTTATTAATTAAGCAGAGTCGCTCCTCAGCCAACACCACTACTTCCACCTCGGTGACCTCACTATCGGTATCTCCATGTTACTCCTCACGCACTTCTCTGGTAAGTCATTTTCCAACCCTCCAACTCTTTGATCTATGTAACACAGGCAACTTCAACACTCTCCCTTCCCTTAACAAAGGGATATACAGTACACAAACATCCACTGCTTTTCCATGTATTTCGTTCATAACTCCATCCATATATTATACACCCTTGCTTCAACCCAATATTCAAACTGAACTCGTTCTGCTCTTTCTCCACCCGGACTGCCGCTCTTACACCCTCATAGTTGTTCACTGCCTCCAGAAACTTTTAGATCACTCTACAATATATTCTCTGTACTTTCCATAGACGTTTTCGATCGACTTTATCAAATGCCTTCTCCATACATGTTGCATAAAAGTTGTTGTCCTTCTGGAGATATTTCTCCACAGCACGCATCTAGGAGAAAATCTGGTCTACACACACTTTTCCTTTCCTAAACCCACCCTGCTCCTCACCCACCCATTTGTTGTCACTCTCTATCACTATCTTGCAGTACACCTTCCCTACTATACTAATGAGTCGTATACCTCTGTGATTACCACATACAGTACTACAATCTTCCCTTATATAGTAACTATAATTCCTGATTTCCAGTCTTCAGGCACACTTCCCTTCTCCCAGGCCAGTGACACAAATTCAACAACCACTATCTGATCACCACACTTCAGTATCTCTCCACACAATCTATTCCTGATGCTTTATCCATCTTCACCTTCAATGCCTCGATCGCTTCTGCCCTCCTGATCCCCACCTCTTCTTCCACTACCTCTCTTCTCCCTGCCATATCCCAGCCAAGTATGTTTGCCGGCCTTCCACTTCATTCAGTAATTAATCTGTTCTACTTTTAATGATGAAAAGTAATGGCATTACTGGACTTGTTGACTGAAGCAGGAGGTGCATTTATACACTCCAGTGACAGGGCAAAACCTTTTTATAATTGTTTATTTGTAGAGGACTTCTCCACTTTGTAAGTATTAACAAATGTTTGTTGTTTCAGGTTCTTGAGAAGTGAGTGGCACCACAAGTACAGTTGCGGCAGGTAGTCCTTGACCAGGTGGTGATGGAAAGGTTTGGAACTGTGAACACGTGGATTAGTTGCTTCAGTCAGCTGCCTCATGATAGCATGGGTATAAATGCTTGGAGTTCTCAGACGCTCTTATGTTGGTCACTGTTATCCATCACTGACTGGTCAAGGATTATTTGCCGTGACTGTACTTGTTAATGGAGAGGTTTGGGCACACCAGTGCATACATTCTCCAATGGAGACTTGTGGTCCAGCCCTGGTGTGCGGGGCTTCCCTCCATGGAGGAACCCCCTCCCCCCCTGATGGCATTCTTAAGGGGGGGGAGTATTAACCCTGCCAGTTCCTGAAAGGCGCCTGAAGGACCCCCGTGGGGCCTTCGGGCCCCGTGGGGGGTCCAAGGGTTGTCCTGGGGGAGCGTAAGGGTTTACCATCCACTTGTATTGAAGTAGCATGTCTCTACTTTGATATGCCAGAAAATTTATTTTACTTTTTTTTTTTTTTAATAAAAATATTCTGTGAATTTTGGCCTGGTTGATATCCGGACGGTGTTTGAAGTAAAAATAATGCTTTTGTTAAGTGTTATTAACCTATCAGACACTGATAGAGGTGAATTATCTTTGATAAAAATAAGACAATAATAATGTACTGTATATTAGATATATTGAGAAATGAATCTTAAGAAAATAGATACTCTCTTTAATATACAAAGAAGAAAGATGAAAAAAAAAAAATGCTATATATGTATTATAGTATGAAGAATATCTAGATAAAAAGAATGAAGGTATAGAAAGTAATCATCTATACAGTATATATAATATAAAGATGTACAGATCTATTTAAGTTTCTTTTTCTCTTCTATATGTTATCACCACCACCACCATACTGTATTGGTGTCTAACAGGTTTTAATAACTTTATATAATGAAAGCATCGTTTTAATCCTCCGTTGAATGTATTTAATTAGTTATTTATTAGGTAGTTCCTTAGACCCAGGAATAACATTTGTCCTGAACTGTATGCCTAGAGAAGTAATACCAACCTGAACCATGGATGGATGTTCTTGCATACATCACATTAACACTGTTGTTATTTTCCCTTATCCTTTTCTACTGTAACTACACTTAATTAGCATACTATATAGACAAATGTTATTCTGAACAGTTAGGCTCTTTAGTGGACTATCATGATCATCATCTTCGTTTAACGTCCGTATTTTCCCATTTAGGATGGGGTTGGACGGGCGATGACTGCTCTCCACATCTGTCCGCACCCCCTGCCCACCTGTGGACTATAAAGTAAGAAATAAATCTGATTTAAGTAATTTAGGTATACAGAACTCAGGACAGGTGTCAAACAAATGCACTGAAATATGGAAGTGATAGAAACAAGATATGAAGCTGTACATTTAATGTAAGGTCTGTGCTATGGGTACATTCAGCAAGGTCAGATTCACAACTTTAGGGTCCAGTCATGATGATGCTCACCTCTCAACTCTTCTAGACTTGGAGACCAATTGGATGGTACTTTCATACCAAGATATAAATAAGAATATTAAAGCTTTTTAAACCTAAAACTGCAAAACATGAAGCATTTTTCAGCAGCCATAATTAACAAGTGCCTTTATTAATACCAAAGATAATTTTGCCTCATGATTTTCAATTTTTCCCCCTTCCAGTGAAAGTGACATTATATTTTTGTACATTAATTTTATAGTAAACATTCCAATGAATAAAGTGTACTTGTAAACCAGAGGTGAGTCTTGGGGTAAGCAGTACCTGACACTGACACCTGCAAACTTATGATGCAAGGAATTTTGACTAGAAGCAACAACGGCATCTGTGGTGAGGAGGAGTGAGGCAAGGTCCCCTGGTGACTACTGCACCTGAGACCAGTGGCCAAGACTTCACCAAGGTCAACAATTCTATAAGTCTTTTTGTTTCTTGGCTAACGGTACAAGTCCTCAAGAGCCACAAGCAAGAAAGTACTGTAATGGGTTAGTATGATAACAATGACTCCAAGGCTCTTGAAGTGTTTTAGAACCATTGTACCCATCATCAAACCCTTATGTCCTTCCTTGTACAAATGGCTCCACATCCAATTTCATAAAGGCTTCCAGCTCATACCCATTTGGCTTTGGGTGGAGAGCTTCTACCAATCACAATCATCTAACCTGTATGATATCAGGTGTGGACATTATACCATCAGCCAGAATAAAAAGACATTAATGACTCGTACTGTATTTATAAATCCTATCAAAGCACTATTATGTGTCTAATGAGAAAAGCGATGTAATTTTGACAAAGGTAAAATCAAACCTTTAGGTTGATTGTCATTGTAGTTTCAAGCAAGTAGTTTCCCATTAAAATAAAACTCAAACAAACCTAAGTGAAAAACCTTGCTTGAAACTACAAGGAAGGACGGGAACTAAATGTGTTGCCTGGAGAGTACTGTAATTTTGAGTTGTCTAATTGACTTTCATTAACAGCTGGTGGCCCTTTGCCTTGTGCTGAGCAGGACTTGAGGTCACATGCAACAAAAAGTTATGGTCTACAGGATGGTAATGGTATATAGGGGGTCATATTCAAGAACATTCATAGTGTTGACAATGACTTCATAGACATGGTGCAGAGTCATCATACCAGTACCACAACATCAATATTCTTGCATACCACCCCAATCATCATCATCACTGTTACTTTGTCCATTATTTTTCTTGCATGTGATCCTTATCACTATCACAGCTAATTGTCCTAGATCAACATTTTAAATAATTGGCACTTTGTATCAGATCCATAATCAATAATTTTATCACACTTTTAAAGAAAATTATACAAGCTAACATTTAATTGTAAGTCAACATTGCTGACCTAAATAAAGTATACAGTAGTACAGTACAATATAAAAGTGTTTTAAGTTTCTAGTGAAAATATATAAATTAGCAACAAAATATGCCTAAAACGAGGGAAGATACTGTCACCACATTGTAACTACTGGTTCCTGTAAAGCATCCCATCAAACACACTGTCAAGATATACTGTACTGTTTTCTGACATGCAGTGAAGGAATCAGTAGCCTCCAATCTGATAACAAAACAAACCCCCTGATAAGAATCAATGGAATGTTTTAAGTAAGATAGAATACTGCATATCAATTTCAACTACATATGAAAATAAAGAGAAGCCCCAGTCTATATTTTAACCACTCTATTTTCTTAATACTGAACCACTTCTACACACGTGGAAGAATGAACCATGTGTAAAAGTGGTCTGTTCTTAATAAAATGTATGTGGTTAATAAATGATATATACCGGTAGTACACTGGGGACCATTTGGTGATAAACTAATAAACCCCAGTATATTCTCACCATGGAACTTTGGGAAGCATGCAAGAACGTTCATGGCGTTGATAATTGTATGATTACCGATACGATGGCTCTGTAGTGTGTCTATAGATTCATCGTACCAGTACCACACCATCGTATACACCATCAATGTACTTGAATATAACCCACAGACATTACTGGTGAATTTGTCAAGAGATCTAACCAGCCCAGTACTGTACAAGGAATATAGCCAACCCTATTATACTATTTATTTATACCAATATAAATAACCGTTATCATTCAAAACTGTATGCTCAAACCACTGGCAGTTTCAGAAGGTGAATAAGTTACCTTTGCATCTTTCCTACAATAACTAAAAATGTTAAATCATTATTTGTCATTTATGAAAAAGAGGTCAAATATTATAAGACAAAATAAACATAATACAGCAGGCAAAATTAATTAATCTGAATTTTAGCTTATTTCATTAATGCACCATTGAGATTTCCCTACACGATGCCTTATTTATGAGATCCACAGATCGCTACCTCTGTATTCCCAATTGTCAGGAATTGTATACTGTATAGGCATTTGAATTAAGGCTGGGATTGAAATGCCAAGTTTGACATTATTTCTTGTCTGTGATCATATTTATAACTTCTTTTAGACTTTATTAACCTTCTCACACACAGATGATAGACAAGGGAAAATCTGATGACAGGAAATCAAGTCACTGATAAGGTGACAATGATTTATATGATGGTTACTCTCAGTGAAGACATTATATTATTATAGTCATCATCCCATAGGCCTATTCCTATCATAGTTTGTGCTACCTTATTTCAGTTGCCTGATGCTCTGCACTTAAGAGGAATTTGTTGTTTTTGTTATATAAGAGGCCATGGATTCCTTCAAATTGTTACAAAAACAGTCTACCTTAGTGATACTGTACTGTTTTTGTGGTCGAGTTTGGGGGAATCAGTAGCCTTCAATTCAATGACAACATCACAAGTTCCTTCCACTGCATTATGGACAAGTTTATCTGGCTGCTTTGGTCACCTTGAATACTTTCAGTACTGTATCTGAATTCTTAGCAACTCACATCCGTCAGTGAATGAAAAGAATCCTATGACACAACTGTAAGTCCACTGTGTGCAAGCAGGTTAAAAGGTTGACACAGTACTGTACTGTATCTGCCACACTACACTATGTGAGGATGATAATTATATCCTCCATATATGTAAGCTCTCTCAGAGTGTCAGCTACTATTTATACCCCAGAAATTATCATGACACATTGTGTAGTGTATAATTTTATGAATAACATTAGTGCCAATACTTTACCTGAAATTCAACAGTTACACATTAATTCTTATACTGTAGATACATCATGTCACACAATTGGTAAACCTGCTATACTTTGACCATCCATGATAATAACAGCTTAATTCATGATTCAATATTCCACTATGCATGTGCTGTAACATATGGATTTTTAATGCTAAAACTTGTTTGGCATAGGCATAGATTTTCTTTTACAAATTACATGTTTTCATGTTGTTGTGCAGATATCTTTCTGAAAATGCATAAAGCCTACAGTTTACTGACAATAAACATACTAGAGTGACAGCTGCTGTTACTATGAGAATATGTATATGGGTGCTTAATAATGGCAGCGGATTACAATTCATCAATATGTAGTTTCATCAGCATGCCCAAGTATGAAATGACATGGCGAGTTCTTGAGGCCAGGAAAAAAATAAAACAATAGTGAATAAGCTAGGGGGGGAGGAGGAGGAGGAGGAAGGACAAAAAGTACATCTAACTGTGTACATGTGCTTCATGGCTCTATTTATGTCCCCATCAAAACATATTAACTTTCCTCTGCACCAGGCCTGACCCAAGGGTAGTAACTGGTTGGCATCTTACAAGTCCATCTAAGTACTGTACAGTGTTTGGGTTTATTTTGCTTTAATTTTTCCGTGCCTGGCCTTAAAGCCCTTCATCTCTTTGATATAGGAAAGTGGGCTACTGATGATGATAATGATGATTAATCCAAAACTAAATGGAGATAACAGCTGTGTTTCAATCATAGCAAGATGACAACTATGTATTCTTCAATTATTAACACTGTAGCTGTGTTAATGGTAGCAAGTTGATAATAATTATGTTTGCTAATCATGCATAGCCTGCATACTGTATTAATATATATTTGGATTCTATTTCTGCTTAGTTGCCTCAAACTGCTACTATCTGTACAGAGTTCAGTAAGAATTTACACAATTTGTATTACTGTACATTTTTATGGTATTTTCCAAACCATCTTCAATGAAGCCAAAGTAAAGCAGTTTTATCACATCTTTACATACACTTTTACAATATAATAAACATTTCTACATAACATTAAGTAGCATAAATTCTAATTTGTTTATAGGCTTTGCTTTTATAAACAAATTTCTCTTTATTTTTAATTACGGTATAGTACAAGTCAACGCTGTAACTGTTACTCTTCACCAAGTTAGTCAAAAGAAAATATTTATATATATTTTGTATAATTTTCACTTCTTAGCCAATGACATTACCATATATTAATTAAATTCTTAAGAAAAAAAGGAAATTTACAATGTACTGTACTTGTAATTTGTACAAACATTTAACACACCTTGACTGGCATATCACTAAGTCAATGAAGTTAAAAAAAATAAAAAAATAATAATAAAATACACAACACAATTTCTGCATAAATTTTTGGGTTGAATGCAAGAACATTCCTGGTGTTGACGGTTGCATGGAACTGGTACAACGACTCCATACACAAACTACAGAGCCATCGTACTGGTACCATACCATCGTCAACACTATGGATATTCTTGCATACGTCCCTTTGTTCCATGACTCTGACGTGTGAGTGCTTTCAAGCCAAGTTCCAATACAGTACCATAAAAGGAGTTTACTATGGACAACAACAACAACTTTAACAGAGAATCAAGTGCATTTTATTGTCACCCAAGCAATGTGACAAAAGATTATGGAGGGGATCGAGGTATGACACTGTTAAGAAAAAATAAATAAATACCAAAAATGAAAGGTTCTGCCATCAACTGCATCAATAAAACAGATAAGTCTAATATTGGTGGTTGGTTTTGTGGCACCATCTAAAGGAATCAGCCGCTTCCTACTTACAAACATCTTATCTCTGCATATACTGTACTGCTTTATTGCCTTTCTGTATATTTTAGTGTTTCCTTCTTCCCCAACATCTCTTCTTAATTCGGCACAGTATTTTTGCCCTTCCAGTCTTCCTCCTTTTCCCTCATTTTATTTACTCTCTCTTCCTCATTCCCCCCTTTGGGTGAGAAGTGTTTTAAGTGTCCAAGATCCCTCCATTTTACGGTACCAGTACCTTTCGCCATATTTAAGAGATGTCATGGGTTAGATGATGTTTAAGACTGGTGCAACAGTTCCAACGACACAACATGGAACCATTACAAACATCATCATCTACACCATAACTATAGTCTTGCATAAGGCCCTAACTACATGTACATTACTGAACCATCTGGTGTGGAAAGACAACAGTAAACAACTACAGTGAGTCCTAGGGAGTCAGTCTCTGGTCACACTTGGCATTCCCTGTATTTATTTAGTATGGCTTGCTTTTTATGTTTATTATTTTAAGTAATATTCTTTAACTTGTCACTGAAATCTAAACAGAAACTAAACTGTACCTGACAGGTCATATTATAAACAATCTCACATTCTTAGCCTAATAGCAAGTGCTTCATATAAGAAAGACCCACAGGAAATACTATAATGCGTAGCACTGAGTAAGTGAAGTTCAGAAAGAGTTAAGTAGCATCTATGACAACTAACAAAAATAGTATGAGTATTGCGATTAAACATCTGGCAGAATTGATGGTCTGTGGGTTTTCTCAATTGATTTTACCTGAGATGTGCTGTTAATTTTACTAGCCTTACAATTAATGTAAGGCCATTACAGTTGGCAGTAAACTTCTATCATCATTACAGTGCATGAAAATATCTTAACAGCTCATCTGCAGGTTATTAAGTATTCAACAAGATGCATCACAAAACATTTTCCCAATACCAATTTCCTGGACAAAAATGATCAGTGACTCACCTTTATGAATATCTAAACTGTAATTTAAATAGAACTAGAGAATTTGGGCACCTAGACTTTGCTGGGAGGATCTTTATCTTTTGGTCCTCCCCAGTATGAGTCAAACCTGGTGCGTGCCTTGTCAAGGGCATCAGTTACTGTCCTACCTGAAGAAGGGGAGACAAGAGACGGTGGCTTGGATTCTTGGGTGGATCCCACACTTTGGGTCTGAGGGTAATAAGGTGCATCAGGGGCCTCTAAAACCCTATATGGAGATCCCTTGGGCCTGGTTGGTGGTTCAATAGGTGCTTCTAGGACCCTGTATGGTGTTGGCTTGATGGGGGCCTCAGGCTTAGTGGGAGACTGGTCTGGAAGATCCTTGATGTCTGAGGGAGCTTCTGGGGCTTCCAGTACCCTGTAACCTCCACCCTTTGGCTGTATAGGTTCTGCAGGGGCTTCTAGTACTTTAAAAGAACCAGGCTTGGGTGCATTTATAGTCGCCGCTGACGGCTGATCAAACATAAAGGAAGGATCATCTAAACATCTCAAGTTAGTGCCAGGTACATTACGAACACCTACTGGCTTTGATTCAGTAGTACTCCCATCCTTAATTGATCCAGTAGAAGGAAGGGGCACTTCAGGCTTGGTTGGAGATGGGGTTCCTGAACTCTTGCCATTCATACCATTAAGTGATCCAAACATAGACATTGTCATTGGATCTACCGACGACTTTGTCATTGGATCAACCGACGACTTTGTCATTGGATCAACTGACGACTTTGTCATTGGATCAACCGACGACTTTGTCATTGGATCAACCGACGACTTTGTCATTGGATCAACCATGGACATTGTCATTGGATCAACCGACGACTTTTTCATTGGATCAACCGACGACTTTGTCATTGGATCAACTGACGACTTTGTCATTGGATCAACCATGGACATTGTCATTGGATCAACCATAGACATTGTCATTGGATCAACTGTTGACTTGGTCATTGGATCAATCATTGATTTGGTCATTGGATCAAATGTAGACTTGGTCATTGGATCAAATGTCGACTTTGCCATTGGATCAAATGTCGACTTGGTCATTGGATCAATCATTGATTTGGTCATTGGATCAATCGTCGACTTAGTCATTGGATCAATTGTTGATTTAGTCATTGGATCAATTGTTGATTTAGTCATTGGATCAATCGTGGACTTTGTCATTGGATCAACCGTGGACTTTGTCATTGGATCAATCGTGGACTTTGTCATTGGATCAATCGTGGACTTTGTCATTGCATCAACCGTGGACTTTGTCATTGCATCAACCGTACCTGAAAGAACCACCACCCATGCAATCAGATAATGGTTAAGGAATATTGTGCATGTGCAATGAGATAAATATACAGTTGCCAGTAATAATTTTGTTGCTTCTGCTTTTAATTCTTGGGATGTCTAAATGTTCTGACATCCTTCCAAGAATATTTGTCCAGAAATTTGCCAGTGTGTATTATTCCTAAAAGTATGTGCAGAAGATGCTTAATACCTACACAAATATATCCACTTATATGGATTAACTTTAAGATCCATATATTTTCAAGGTTAATAGATTGTAAATAAAGTTACATTTTTACTGGCAACTGTCCTTGAATAAAGATATGTGCTACCAAGGAACCCTGATAGATGCATTCAAAATTACTGTATAGTTTTATACTTCATTTATATATCCTGTACTGTATATTATGCTTAATTTACCAGAGCAAAAAGTGCACCATATATTTACACGAGTGAAAAGGAAAAAAAATATATATTAATATACAATTCCACCTCGTATACCTTATTAGAGTCACATGCAAGGAAAGTATTGGACTTTGAGAAGACTTTCCTTGTGTACGGCTCCAAGGATCATAGGTAAGAACATTAGTAGTGTTGACGATGGCATGTTACCGGTACGATGACTCTGTAGTGTGTCTAATGAGTCACTTGTACCAGTACCACGCTATTGTCAACACCACGGATAATCTTGTCTACCGCCCCAATTCAGGAGAACGAGAGCTACCTACCATATTTCTAGTCATATAATGCATGGTTTTACCTTCACACAAATGCTTCAAATTTCACCCAGTCTGTATTCCCCAAAGCCTATGGTTGGAGCAGCCCTATGGATTATAGTGGTGACTGATAACCACAAAAACAAAATGCCCTCAGACTACTGTACCCAAATAGTAATGAAACATATAGTTTGTCCATGATGGATTTGATGATGAACAAACTAATATCTTCTATCATCTTCCCTATCATGTTTTTTGTTTTACAGTGTAATTCCAGGAATCTTGGTGATAAATATTATATCTTGTGGCTCAATCTGTGTTTACCATCTGTTTTAAATAAAGGAGTAACCTAATGAAGGCATATCAGTCATGACAATGACAAAAAAGACAATTAGATTCAACTTACTGTTCGTGTTTGTGTGTGTTTTGTACACACATCCAAGGATGTTATATGTGTACTGTACCATGAACTAATGATCAATAAGTTACACATGAGAAACTCAATAAAGAAACATATTCTGAATTTGCATTCCTATCTACTCCTTCCATGGTTTAATTATAAACAACAGAATAATACACTATCTGTACCCCACCACCTGTTATCAAAACATTGTTGAAGGCAGATTACAAACTGAAAGTAAAATAGTTTTATAGTAATAACTTTTGTTCAATACTATAATAAATGTTAGTAGAGTATGCATTATATGGCAGGAAATAAAGCAGGTGATGCTACTGGAAGACTGGATTTAGTATTATATAATGGACAGGGACGGAAGTAGTATTGTACACTTAATCTGATGATACACTGATGATAAACTTTAAACAGGAATCCTGTTCTGTTTCATCAATCACTAGACTTTGAACTGATGTCTAAAATCTCAGTTAGATCATTAACGAGCTTTGAAGCATTGATTATCATTCTTTGTCACTCACTATATAAATGTTAAGCAAAAGGGGTTCTAATCATACAAGAATAAATTAAATTAATTTTCAGACATGATGCACTTAATTCAAAACTCTCAGATTTGTCACTTACAATCTGAAAAGTTCTCAATAACCAATGATAAAAAACCCAGTACATTTAAATAGAATAAGCGACTGAAAGATTTAACAGAGGTATATAGTGATTATTAAACTACCAAGTCTCCTCACTCAAGAAGGGATTATAAGAACTATTTACTTCTACAGTACTACCATGACTCTTTCCATTTAACTCAGTCTCATTGTCATTCATGTTTCCCTTTACATCTTCAACAGATTTGGATTGAATGATGGCATCAATAGGGGAGGACTTGCCATTACTGAAAGCATTATCCTTTTCATCATCTGACACTTCATGGGATTTTACTTCACCATTATCATTGTCATACATAAAGGGATTCATTGCTGATGATGAGAAACTTTTGTCTGCATAATTGCTTTCATGTCCATTATTATTGATTGCTTCATAATCATTGGTTTCACTCATGTGGTCTGTTTCTCCAAGCATGTCAACACCATGTGATAATTGGCTAAATAAATCATCAGAGGATAAGTCTTTAGATGGAGAGGATATGGCAGGATAATTCAGTGAAGCTTCAGACAAGTTATCAGTCTGACCAAGCTCACTATTTTCCTTATTATCACCAATCATATTATCATTAAAAACAGCATCATCATCATCAGCTGGGCCGCCTGCATCATCATCCTTTGCTGAAGATTCAAGATTTGTATCATAATTTATGGATTCACTTGGCAAATCGTGACTACTGAGTGAATACGTCCTGGAATCGAATCCATCAAGTGAGTGGAGAGGTTTGGTATCATTATCAACAACTGGTACTGGAGACTCTGCCTGTAAAACTGACCTATTGTAAAGTTCCTCAAACTCTTTATCATCAGTATATTCTTTATCAGACAATTCATTCCCTACAGTAGCATCACTATCAAATAATGCGACTGATCCTCTATTGCTTTCAATGGAGTAAATATCCAAAGCATTATCAAGTTCAGATATTTCAGATGGAGCATTTTCATCAGTTTGTACCATTTCTTGGGTTTGATCATCAAAGCTGACAATTTCATCCATCAACTCTTGGTTATTGTCTTCAGAGAAAGGTGCATTTAGAAATACTTCATTAATACTTTGGCTAATTTCTTCAGTTACTGGGGCATTCAGAACTGTGTCTTCATTGAAAGGTGCATTCAGAACTATGTCTTCATCATTAACCTGGCAAATTTCTTCAGACACTGGTACACTCGTAGCTGTGTTATCAGTTTCTTCATTAAAATGTTGGTTACTGTCTTCAGAGAAAGGTTTAATCAGAAATATGTCTTGATTATTATCTTGGCTAATATTTTCAGTTACTGAGATATTCATAGCTGTGTCATTCTCTTCATTAATATCTTTGTTAATTTCTTCAGTTACTGGTACATTCAGATCTGTGTCTTCATTTTCAACTTGGCTATTTTCTTCAGAGATGGATGCATTTAGAACTGCCTCTTCATCAATAACTTGGCAAATTTCTTCAGTTACTGGTACACTCATAGCTGAGTTTTCCGTTTCTTCAATAATTTCTTGGCTAATGTCTTCAGTTACTGGTACATTCAGAACTGTGTCTTTATTCATGTGTTGGCTAATTTCTTCTGAAAATGATTCTGGTGTAGCTTCAGGTCTAATAGCATAACTTTCATCATCATCTTCAGCAGCAGAGTTTTCTTTATCAATAATGTCAGCATCTTGTTGAATATGTTTCTTGAAATTCTCCATCAAATCTTGGTCACCTTCAGGTACAAATGCTGTATCTAAACCTTCCACTGACACATTAAGTGAACTTGTTGCAACATCTTCCTTATCAAAGTCATTTTGGAAAACTTGATCCGTTTCATCTAGAGAGGATAATGGATCTACTACACTAAAATTATCTTCCATTTCTGTATTTTCCTCTTCATATCCTTCCTGCTGTTGTGTTTCAACATCATGATCATAACTGATAGATTTGACAGTCAATCCTGGACTTCTTTCTTCAGACAAAGTATCCAATTCTTCAGAAGGTTCATTTAGGCTAGACAGACTATTGGCAACATTATCAACTCCAAAATCTTTGATAGTTTGTGATGGAACTACAAGATTAAATTCATATTTGTCATCAACATTTTCTTCACCATCAACATCAGGCTGTACTGTTTCAACATGTTCATCATAATTTACAGATTTAACAGTTAATACTTGACTATTGTTGACAAAAGCTGTTGTATCTAAACCTTCAAATGAGGTATTAAGATCATCTTCATTATCATCATCATCTTGACTATTTTGTTCAAGAACTTTGGGTGATTCTGATGGAACTACCAGACTGAATTCATATTTATCTTCATTATCTTCTTCATCATCAACTTCCGGTTGTCTTGTCATAATATCATCATCATAATTATGAGCTTCTGGTGTAACTACAACATTATATTCATATTTATCTTCATTATCTTCATCATCATCAACTTCCGGTTGTCTTGTCATAATATCATCATCATAATTATGAGCTTCTGGTGTTACTACAACATTATACTCATATTTATTTTCATTATCTTCTTCATCATCTTCAGCTTGTCTTGTCATTATATCATCATCGTAATTATGAGCTTCTGGTGTAACTACAACACTATATTCATATTTATTTTCATGATCATCTTCATCATCAACTTCAGGTTGTCTTGTCATAATATCATCATCGTAATTATGAGCTTCTGGTGGAACTACAAGACTGAAATTATATTTATCTTCATTATCTTCTTCCTCTTCAGGTTGTGTTGTCTCAATATGGTCATTGTTTATTTTGGCTTCTGATGGAACTACAAGACTGAATTCATATTTATCTTCTACAATTTCTTCTTCAGCTTCAGATTGTACTGTTTCAACATGGTCATCAACATTAACAGGTTTGACAGTCAGTCCTTGGCTTCTCTCTACAGAAGTATCTAATTCTTCAAAAGATTCATTCAAACTAAGAGAGCTGTCAGGAACAATTTTGTCTTCAGAAACTTTAATTGATTCTGAAGGAATTACCAAATTAAAAGTGTATTCATCTTCGACATTTTCTTCATCATGTTTTTCATCTTGTACTGCTCCAATATGATCATCTTCATTCACAGGTTTAACAATTAGTCCTTGGTTACTGTTGGCAAATGATGATAGAAGCTGATCTTCAAATGAAGCATTATGAAAATCAGATTCAACATCTTCATCATTACCAGCTTCATACTTTTGTTTGGGTGATTCTGATGGAACTACCAGACTGAATTCATATTTATCTTCATTATCTTCTTCATCATTAACTTCCGGTTGTCTTGTCATAATATCATCATCATAATTATGAGCTTCTGGTGTAACTACAACATTATATTCATATTTATCTTCATTATCTTCATCATCATCAACTTCCGGTTGTCTTGTCATAATATCATCATCATAATTATGAGCTTCTGGTGTTACTACAACATTATACTCATATTTATTTTCATTATCTTCTTCATCATCTTCAGCTTGTCTTGTCATTATATCATCATCGTAATTATGAGCTTCTGGTGTAACTACAACACTATATTCATATTTATTTTCATGATCATCTTCATCATCAACTTCAGGTTGTCTTGTCATAATATCATCATCGTAATTATGAGCTTCTGGTGGAACTACAAGACTGAAATTATATTTATCTTCATTATCTTCTTCCTCTTCAGGTTGTGTTGTCTCAATATGGTCATTGTTTATTTTGGCTTCTGATGGAACTACAAGACTGAATTCATATTTATCTTCTACAATTTCTTCTTCAGCTTCAGATTGTACTGTTTCAACATGGTCATCAACATTAACAGGTTTGACAGTCAGTCCTTGGCTTCTATTTTCAGATGATGTATCCAATTCTTCAAAGGAGCAATTCAGACTTGGAGGATTGGTAGCAACACTGTCCTCCTCAACATTATCGTGATCTTCTGATGGAACCATGAGACTGAAATTATATTTGTCATTGGTATCTTCCTCCCCTTCAACTTCAACTTGTGTTGTCTCAATATGATCATCATAATTAACTGGTTTGACTGTCAACACCTGGCTATCATTTGCAAAAGATGGTGTATACAATGCTTCAAATGAATCATTATGAATTTCTGATTCAATATTTACATTATTTTCAGGTTGATACTCATCTTTGATAGTTTGTGATGGAACTACAAGATTAAATTCATATTTGTCATCAACATTTTCTTCACCATCAACATCAGGCTGTACTGTTTCAACATGTTCATCATAATTTACAGATTTAACAGTTAATACTTGACTATTGTTGACAAAAGCTGTTGTATCTAAACCTTCAAATGAGGTATTAAGATCATCTTCATTATCATCATCATCTTGACTATTTTGTTCAAGAACTTTGGGTGATTCTGATGGAACTACCAGACTGAATTCATATTTATCTTCATTATCTTCTTCATCATCAACTTCCGGTTGTCTTGTCATAATATCATCATCATAATTATGAGCTTCTGGTGTAACTACAACAATATATTCATATTTATCTTCATTATCTTCATCATCATCAACTTCCGGTTGTCTTGTCATAATATCATCATCATAATTATGAGCTTCTGGTGTTACTACAACATTATACTCATATTTATTTTCATTATCTTCTTCATCATCTTCAGCTTGTCTTGTCATTATATCATCATCGTAATTATGAGCTTCTGGTGTAACTACAACACTATATTCATATTTATTTTCATGATCATCTTCATCATCAACTTCAGGTTGTCTTGTCATAATATCATCATCGTAATTATGAGCTTCTGGTGGAACTACAAGACTGAAATTATATTTATCTTCATTATCTTCTTCCTCTTCAGGTTGTGTTGTCTCAATATGGTCATTGTTTATTTTGGCTTCTGATGGAACTACAAGACTGAATTCATATTTATCTTCTACAATTTCTTCTTCAGCTTCAGATTGTACTGTTTCAACATGGTCATCAACATTAACAGGTTTGACAGTCAGTCCTTGGCTTCTCTCTACAGAAGTATCTAATTCTTCAAAAGATTCATTCAAACTAAGAGAGCTGTCAGGAACAATTTTGTCTTCTGAAACTTTAATTGATTCTGAAGGAATTACCAAATTAAAAGTGTATTCATCTTCGACATTTTCTTCATCATGTTTTTCATCTTGTACTGCTCCAATATGATCATCTTCATTCACAGGTTTAACAATTAGTCCTTGGTTACTGTTGGCAAATGATGATAGAAGCTGATCTTCAAATGAAGCATTATGAAAATCAGATTCAACATCTTCATCATTACCAGCTTCATACTTTTGTTTGGGTGATTCTGATGGAACTACCAGACTGAATTCATATTTATCTTCATTATCTTCTTCATCATTAACTTCCGGTTGTCTTGTCATAATATCATCATCATAATTATGAGCTTCTGGTGTAACTACAACATTATATTCATATTTATCTTCATTATCTTCATCATCATCAACTTCCGGTTGTCTTGTCATAATATCATCATCATAATTATGAGCTTCTGGTGTTACTACAACATTATACTCATATTTATTTTCATTATCTTCTTCATCATCTTCAGCTTGTCTTGTCATTATATCATCATCGTAATTATGAGCTTCTGGTGTAACTACAACACTATATTCATATTTATTTTCATGATCATCTTCATCATCAACTTCAGGTTGTCTTGTCATAATATCATCATCGTAATTATGAGCTTCTGGTGGAACTACAAGACTGAAATTATATTTATCTTCATTATCTTCTTCCTCTTCAGGTTGTGTTGTCTCAATATGGTCATTGTTTATTTTGGCTTCTGATGGAACTACAAGACTGAATTCATATTTATCTTCTACAATTTCTTCTTCAGCTTCAGATTGTACTGTTTCAACATGGTCATCAACATTAACAGGTTTGACAGTCAGTCCTTGGCTTCTCTCTACAGAAGAAGTATCTAATTCTTCAAAAGACTGATTCAAGTTTGTAAGATTAGTTGCAAGAATCTCATCATCAGTATTTTCAAGTGATACTGTATCACTCTGTTTCTGAGAAGGGTGGAGTGAGGTTTGATTAGAAGCTTCAACCAGAGATGAAATGGAATTATCATTAGAATCAAAATCTGGCATAGAACTAGTAAAATTGAAAATAGAATCATCTTCATGCAGTGGAGGTGACTGAATCCCTCCACTGACAGAAATGGGTGAATATGGGGACTGAGGGTCATGCTTATTGATTGATGGGGAAATGTCATGCTCTGTGTGAGGAACATGTTCAGTGGAATGTTTTGCCTCGACATAAGGAGTAGCCAGCTCATGTTCAATTGTAGGGCTTTGAATATCTTCACTTTGGGAGGGTGCCAGCAAGTCACTTTTAAGTGATGGAAACACAGGCTCTTCAAATAAGGGAACTGATCGCACTGTTGAGGAATAAACCTCTTCAATAACTGGAGTCTCTGGCTTATCCTCACAGGTTGGAATATTAGTTTCTTTCTGATCAAAATGAGCATCAGGAATCTGAGTAGGAAAAGATGATGGTGAATTGGAAAATGGGACAATGTCTTCATCTTTTAAGCACTGTGAAGGGACATCATCATTAGTAGACCATGGATTCACTTCTTCAGTTTTTGAAAGCTCTTCCATCAATGATAAAGCTGGAGCTTGTGTTTCATCAGTGGTTAAGAACATATCTTCCTGAGGTGTGCAATCAAGTTTTTCTAAAGAAGAAGCATTTGACTTGTGGAATGTAGTAAGGTCATTATTTTGTGAAAGGGGAGAATAAAGACTTTGATTATCTTTTCGCAGAGACTGAATGCTAAAATCACTGGTGGGGGAGACTGGCTTATCCTCATTCAGGAGGGAATGTGAAATGTTGTCTGTGTCAAGAAGTATTGGAAATTCAGTGTCATGAGGGTGTGAAGAATGATAGTGATCATCATGCAAAGATGAGGGATAAAGACCATCTAGCTGAGATGACTGAGAATGAGTGTCATCATGCAAAGAAGTTGGGGAATAGACAGCAGAGTCATTTTCAACAGAAGATGGAGAAGAATGTGAGCCAAGACTTGTATGTTTGTCCTGGGAGTACTCTTTATTATGTGTAAAATGATGATGGTAAGTTTCAGGGACTACAGATTCCTCAACATCAAAAGACTCATTAATGACAGAGTTATCAAGTGCATCAAAGGAGGTTGCAACAAGAGAAGAGCATGCACCATCAGAGATAGAATTTTGAGACCCATCCCAAGAAATACCTGAAGGAGGAATAATGTCCAGAGGAGAAGCCTGTGTAGGTGCTGAAGAGCTTGGTGGAGCTACATGCTGTTGTGGTGGCATCTGCTGTGAGGGTTGGGCTGAGAACGTCTTGGGTTCAGGAATGGGGTCTGGTTTTTTGGTTTCTGGAGCTGCTTTGCTCTCAGGAACCACAGGCTCTGAAGGCTTTGACTCTAATACCACAGGCTTGACTGCTGACAACTTAGGGTCAGCTGGTTTGACTACTGGTATCTCAGGTTGTGAAGAAATAGGTTCTTTCACCTTAGAATCAATTGGTTTTATATCAGCAGCCTTTGTGTCAGCAACCTTAGTTTCAGATAATTTCTTATCTGTATCCACTTTAGAACTTAAAGTATCTGCTGCTACTGGTTTATCATCAGGTAATTTGGTTTCAGTAGTTTTTGTATCTTGTAAGTTAGTCTGAGAGGTAATCACCTCAGGCTTTTTGTCTAGAGATTTATCATCAACCTTAGACTCTACAGTTGTGGCAGTGGTAGGCTTGGGTTGCTCCTGAGATTGAGACTTAAATTCAGTAGTGACAGCAGCCACTGGGGTGCCAACCAGGGACCCCTGACTGATCTTTGTGGGTTCAGGTGTCTGACGGGTGCGGGACTCAAGTGTGTGTCTGTACTCTGATGAGGGTGTTCCTCGCGCTGACTCCCCTGATGAAGAAGTAGGCATATATATATATCAATTCATATAGGAGAAAATAAGCTACAAATAACTTTCCTTAAACAACAAATTACTTGCTAATGTTTGGTATTACCGTAGTTGCTCTACACAATATTTCTTAATTCTAATGACCAATTTAGCATTCCTTGAGAAAAAGTTAGTCTATCATGTTAAAAATATTTATCCAGTGCAAGTTAAAAATTAGTCTACCTTTGCCAATATAGGTAAAATATATAACATAGCAAATGCACACACTAAACACCAACTGCAACAATTGTCACACTGAAGCATTCAAAAGCTGTCAAGTTAAAACACATTGGCAAAACCCTTTACATTGTCTTCTTTGCTGGCAAGAACCTCAGTACACAGTCTAAACTTTAAGTCATTGTACAGATAATTATATAATTAAAACTTTCTATTTATCATAGCAATTACTAAAGCTTTATTCATTATAGAGGGCTCTTACAGTTACTGGTTGCTTACGTATCTATAATCCATAAATATTTGAATTGGATATCTATCTTCATTTAATAATTACTAATGTCATAACACTGATGCAACAACCTGAGATAAAATCTTAATAAAAATAGGGTTGTGAAATCTGAGGTCTATACAGTAAAAAATTAAAAGTTAACATATACAACTATCTTTTAGTTTAACTGACAGGGATTTATTCAACCTCCAGGGTACAATTTGATAAAAGTTTTCACATAATCATACCAAAGTATAAATGTATTTAACAAAAGGAATTGCAGCAAACCAAAAATTTAAGGGGTTTGTGATATGGTCAGCAAAGTGAAAGGCTATTGATTCTTCCAATCTGTTCCACAAAACAAAACCTATAGTGAGGTAAAGTACTGTATTCAATTGTACCAGTTTCGAGAAATTGCAAACCTTGTACGGATCCTCCAAACTTCCAAAAGACAGCATCTACTCTCCTAAAATTTGTTTTGGAACAAAATATAATGGAATCAATTACCTTAAATTTGGTGAGAAAATCACAGACCCCTAAATATTTTTGATAATTTTCATGCTTGTGTCACAGCCAAAACTACAGTATGTTCATTTTACTGTGGTCAAGAGAAGGGATTACTTCAAGTTCTGGGTCATAGACCAGAAAAGTTACAAGTAAGGCAAACCAGGGAGCATCACTCAACCTACCAAAAATTGTAAACAGAGAAAGTACAGTATGGGCACGGACAGTCAGTTATCAGCATTTTACACACAAACAGTACAATACAGTACAGTACTGTATTACTGTATACTATTGTATCCCACATAAAATTATAACACTTCCTTGCATGCACTGTACTGTTCAAGCAATATAAAAAAATCCACATTTTCATAAAAAGAAAGAAAAGAAAGATTTCTCTCCAATTTCATGTGTTAATTAATTGGTTAACTTCACATATGTATGTGATATTTGTGTGTTCTAAAAATATATATATATATAATTGATTTTCTCTCTTTCCCCATGACTGATTCAAGGAGAAGTATCTATTGTTGAATGCTAAGTACTACAGTACTATGAAACTTGAACCTATTTTTAAGTCACAATAATATATGCAGACTCATTTCTCACATTAAGTTGTTAAATGGTGCTCTCTTATATCTTCAGCATTGAAAGTTGTCAGTAATGAAAGTATTACACAATAACTGAGGTACAGTACTTGTAACATATGGTAACATTTCACGGAAAATGTTTATGAATGAATAGATCAGAATTAAGTCTATAAAACTGTGACAAAGATGATGACTAGTTAATATTATAAATGATTAAATAACACTATTCCAATTTTTACTGGGCTATGATATCAATGAAATACCTTGCAGTATAAACGGTTTCCATAGGTTTCAAGACCTTTTGATTGACAAACATAGACTGCACTGCTCTCATTACAAGTACAGTACTGCAACTGTATAGCCGTACATAAATTAGTCTGGAGAACACTAGTAAGAGGTGTAAATAAGAACTGTTCAAAGTGAGAGCAGACAAATAATATGTACACCATCCATCACTCTAGTTATTACATTAGCTTTTGTAGGCAGCAAGCTACAGGCAGAAATCTTAACTGTATGACTAAATATTGTAATTTGATTTTCGTATTTTATACATGACAAGTAACATTACTTATTACTCTGAAAAATGAACTAATCTGAGATGTTAAACAAAAATAACTCCCAGGATTATACATACAATTCATACAAAGCAAATATACAATGTTCTTTGTTTTCAAGAAACCAGTTTTACTTTACACTCCTAATGCAATGAATAAAGTCTGTAATTACCACATTTTATGACTCTGTGCAACTGAGAACAATGAAAATTTAATATCGTATCTACCTTAAGTTCTTGGCCAGCAAATTGACATCAGTACGGGTTCAAGAAGGTAAAAATAAATAAAAACGATACAATAGAAGGCTAGATATCAATACCCATGCTAAGCTTCAGCAAATATAAAAATATTATCAAAATGTAAAAATAATTCTGTATGCTATAACAGATGTGGACAAGTATAGTTTCCCTAAAAGCCATTTCATGATCATTTTAGTTCTTCAACTGTTTAGAAAAAGAGGAAACCAGAGGTGAGTTTATGCTTTACAACAACTGCATTGCTAATACACTTCTCAGATACTTCAAATATGTCAAAAGCAAGTATATACAGTACAGTACTAATGAATACCAGCTGTAATCTATACATACTGTACTGTACTGTACTTAAAAAAAAAACTGGGATAAGAAATGGGCCCTACATTATTTGTAATTATATGGTGACTAGATTAAGATAATGTATATGAAGTTTAATTGTACAGTACTTTATCCTGCTTACTCAATTTATCCCTTCTGCACTCAGACAAGTCAGATACATGCTATTAGTAAAGGTCTAAATGGGGTTGATTTATTACAGGCCAGTGGAACACCAAGGACCATAGGCAAGAATACTCACAGGTATACAATGATGGTGACTTGTATTGGGGCTTATTAGATTATATATTATGAAGCCAAATGTAGGGGTCACCATTATATCATAGGGCCTATGATGATCACTAATATAATGATTCTATAAACATTAAGGGGGTAATATGACTTTGGTACATTGGAGTGCATTGATTCCTCTAAAGTATTTCAGGAAATAGGACCAAATAAACAAATACATATTCTGTACTGTACTGTACTGGTAGCCTGTTGCTTGGAATAGTTTGGAGGAATCAACAGTTGCTCCAGATTTACCACCAACACTGTACAGTACATACTGTACTACCCTCTTAAGTGCATCCTTCATCATTCCAATCACTATCATCACCTTCCCCACCCATGACTTTCTTTGCTTATGGCCACAACAACCATGCATCAGTGTCAAGCATACAGTACACTCCATCTATTGGGACATATTCTTTTAACCTGGTGAAAATGCACTGCCTCCCACACCCAGTATCTTACGGTGCTATTACTAAACTATTCCTTCGAGAAAACGTTCTCTCCGTCGCTCAATGCAAATTTAGTGACGAAACGCCTTTTCCTCGAAGAGTAAGCTTAATAATAAGACCCTTAACCTTTTCTTATTAATATAATGCAAACCATGACAAAATAAACCAAAACATTTATACAACTAATTAACAACTACAGTATAATAGCACAATTTACTCAGGACATGCTGCGTGTAAGGGCACAACTGTTGGAAGGGAATCAGTAAATTTTCGCCACGTTAAATAGAAATGCACCATAAGCTAACTAATAATGAAGTAGGGGGCTGTTAGAAGCCTGGTGGGACCCCTTTTTATAAGTTGCTATTTTGGAAGTCTGACCTTAGTCTGCAATTCTGGACGTATGAATCATTCTCAAAAATAACAAAAAAATTAAAATGCTAAAAATTTGCTCTGTATAATATGTGTATGTCCTGTATTGAAAACCTATAACAACAACTACAATGTGAAGATCAACTGTCCCTAAGTATCTCATAATATTACATCTGGAAACTCTAGTACTGTACCGGTACTGTATATAGTAACTGAACAATACAATACTATTATTCAGTAATAATTAGAGTGGACAATTTGGCTTCACTACTCCTACTTCACATCTCCTATGCAATATCCTCTGGCTTCAGAAAAATAGCCAAAAGAGGCAAATATAGTTCATTCGAGAATAGTACTGTAATATTTTAAAGCAGACAAAGATTTAAAAAAAGAAAAAGAAACATGTACAGTAAATACAGCTACAGTGTACATATATTTTCTGGCTTTTTTTTTTCATCAAAATTTTATCATTAATATAATCTTACATTCCTTATGGCCATTATCACTGCCAAGACACTAATGTGAAAGTTGTTTGTAGAACTCTATACACAATGAATATCTTTCTAATTAATTTGTGTTCACTTACATGACCAAAGGGTTTCAGTACCTACAAATGCTTCAAAGTCATTGATAGTTTTTTTGGCCTGTATGCAAGAATATCCATGGTGTTGATGAATTTATGGTACCAGTATGATGGGTCTATAGTTTATATATGTAGTTATAGTATAGTACTGGTACCACTCCATCATCAACACCATCATTGTTCTTGTATACGGACGGTTCTTTGATTAATTGTACAAGTGTTAAACAATATCCCAAGAAAAATAAAGTACTGTATATTGAGTGTACAGCATGCTTAATGATTATAAATAGGCCGCTAAACTAAATCAGAACTGTAAATTTGGTATCATATTGTCACCAAGAATGCAATTTTCAATATTGCTTTATTTGCAGCATGCTGCCATCAGTGATCTAAATCTGATGGTGTGGCCTAAAGTAAAAAAAAAGTAAAAAAACAAAACTTTTAATATTAATTTGAAAAAATATATATATATACCATATTCACTCTTTATGGGCTTATTATAGGTATAGAGTATATAGTGCATGTCCAGCAAATGTGGTGCAAAAAAATGTGCTTAGTGTCACAAAACAATTTTTCTATGTTTGTGCAGCATTTGTTTACTAAAAATGTGAAGCTACAATTGGAGTGAATATATAAACCTCTCAAAAAATCTATATAATGTTATATTTTCCTTCCTAACTATGAATACCTACAACCAATCTCACAAACACCTCTTATTCTTGCAATTGAATAGCTGATGTGACTCCTAGTGGAGTGCCTTGATTCCTCCAAAGTATACCACGAAACAGGACAAGAATAACAAAAAATATTGGTGGTCTGTTGCTCTAAAATGACCAGCAATGTACTTACTACCCTCTCAAGTTGCCCTTAGGATTGAAATCAAACATACACCACACTCTCTTCAACTTAAGGGGGAAGTTTTATGATGGTAATCTGGAGCAACTGAATCCTCCAAACTATTAAAAACAACAGTACACTATTATTTTTGTTCTTCTGGTCCTGTTTCCTAGCATATTTTGGAGGAATCATGGCACTCTAATGTATGAATAAAGAATTACCACCTTAAGAGCCATTGAGACTGGACCCAGAGCAAAACAGAGCAGACGGCTTCTTGATCTACCGTACTGTACACAACCACAACCCAGTCTACACAAACCAACTTATTTGGCGAATACCAAGTGTGAGTAAAAGGACCGCACCACAGGGTATGTAACCAATGTACAGTTGTGGACATGTGAAACAGCCACATTTCAAAAAGCCACACTTATCAAGCATAGAATAGGATGCACCTCTACACACAATGTCTTATCCTACTCTATGCTCAAGTGAAGGACCCCGTTTTAAGTGTGTCTGTTTCATATGTCAGCAACCGTACCTTTCGTGATGTTCCTACCATGGGTTGAGTGAAATTGGTTAGGGAAAATTTGGTGGTTGTGAAGCACATGACTGCACTTTGTAATGATTGTAACGGTGTGTGTAAAAAAGTGGCTGCAGTTCACCGAGGGTCACACAACACTGTCAATCTTTTCCAGCTGATGTGTTAAACGTGAACATTGAGACGTGACCGTGTGAGCAATTAATATTCAGAGCAATCACACATCTGCCTCCTAAGAGTACAGTACAGTACAGTAGATGTCTCTAATCTTTCTCACATTTTGTACTATTGGATTCACCCATGAACTAGATATGATTGACAATGATGGTTGGCATGACTGGAACTAGAACCAACCCTTCATGCAAATTATTGCTTTTCTTATTTTAGTCCTCTTTATTAAATACAGTACTATATTCTTATCTTCTGAAAACCCATCTTAAATAACCAATATTTTTATATCTAAAGCTGTATACTGAAGATGGCCATAAGGTCAATCATTCACCAAGATATCAGTCACCAGAGAACTGTATCAAACATTAAATGAACCAGGGAAAGGTTAGGTTCATTTCTGGTTATATCAAAGTTGCCATGTTTACTTGTACCAACACAAAATATTAAAACAAAAATACTCTATCCTGATGCCAATTAGTTTTCAACCAAGAACTGTACAAATTACAAATAATTCAGCAAGAGGTGCACTTATATTTTTGAATTATTAATTCAGTAATATCTGTACATATTTATCAAGGAATGGTATTACAGACTTCAGTCTGGAATCCTGTGACACTTCTTGAGGTCACCTTAGCACAATTACAATACTTTATAGAAAAATACTGTAGTGCAGTTTCAGGATAACTGATTTGTACAAATGCTGTCATGTTGAGAAATATATGGTAAAGCAACTACATTTCCAAGTGAATTTTGATAACAAAAGTACTACTTAGCATTCAATTTATAATGATAACTATCCCCTTATAATATTAAATTAATGCTGTATACAGAAATATTAATAATAATAATAATAATAATAATAATAATGATGATGATAATAATAATAATAATAAAAATAACAATAATATTAATAATTATGATATTATTATTAATAATAATATAAATAATAATAATAATATTAATAATAACAATAATCATAAAAATAATGACAATAAACGAGAAACTGTATTGTGAAAACTGACTGCTATGCATGTATATTATCAAGAGTCCAATGTGAGCTGTGGTGACCTCAAGTGTGGTCATAGCAAGAGGTCCCTAGTGGTCCTAGCAGGTCTTCATGGCAGCTAGTTTCCCTAACCTACCTCGGGGTATTCTCAAACAGTGAGTGGCTACGACAGAAAACAAGAACCTAGAGTTATACATGCAGGCAGGTGTCACCACTGTCAATATAGCACCTATTCATGACCAACAATGTAATTCCTGATATTAATTAGTTTGTTTTGGAATAGTAGAACTGACAGTGATGGTTTGTGAGCAAGAAAACTATCACTGTACATATTCCCTACCCTCCAAAGTTCTTAAAAACATCAGAAATTTTACCTTATCAGTAGTAGAAAACATGCTACATTGGCATTAGCAGCAGTTTTTTTGTGATGCTCGGGAATTACCAGGTCTCATAAATTGGCTTCAACATTTTCTGTGTGTACTGCAATCCATAATTTTTAACTCTCCCCAGGATGAATACAATGAGGTTTATGTCAGCTATTCTCATTTGTGTGACGGCTTACAGTTTTATTTGTATACTAATGAAACATTGGGCCATATTCAAGAACATTTATGGTGCATACGATGGTATGGTACTGATACGATGGCTCTCTTGGTTTTCTATGGAGCCATCGTACCGGTACCACACCATCGTATACATCATCAATGTTCTTGAATACGGCCCGTAATATCCAAGTCATTGACAGTAGGACTACAGTATATAATTATTGTGTATTTATTAAGCAGCTCATATTATTGTTCTGGTCTCAGCTTATGATTATTATCATTGTTATGATAGTTATTATGATAGTTATTATGATTGTTCTTTTAGCTGATAGTAATAATTAAGATATTTCTTTTGAGTTATTATGATGGTAGTTCTTCTGATAGTTATTGTGATAGTTTTTATGATAGTTGATTTAATATTTCTTGTGAGTCAGCAGCTAGTGTGTAAACCACAGAGTAAGCCATGACACAATTAAAGAATTAAATCCGGCATTTTCTTTACATCATCTCTCCTGGAGACACAAGAAATCATGTGACTGTATTATGGTTACTATCAATATACACATGTGGAAAACTACATTAACTTCACTTCAAATTGTACTAGTATGTATGTAAGTACAGTACTGTACTTCCATGGAAATGTACAGTTGTGGAATAAGATCATAAACATATCACCACATGTACAGTCATTTTCATTGCTCTTATTTTATTAGTTGAGAGATTTTTATTAGTTTTTCATTTTCTGTACTTGGTTGAGGTGGGAGTTGCAAGCAAGAACTGTCAGTATATGCAATAACAATGATGTCTATGTGGATATGATATCAAGAACCACATTGCAGAACATTTGTGGTGTATACGTTGACATAACACCTGTATGATGGCTCCATTGACAAACAACAGAGCCATCGTACCGGTACCTCACCATTGTAAACACCATGGATGTTCTTGCATACGATCCTTAAAGATCAAGTATATGAGTTAAGAATTATTGCCAAGTACATGACTGTCACTGCATACAATCCTCCAGTATAACCAATTCTAATACTGTACAGGTACTTCAATTCTACTCATTTATAAAAGTGGAGAAAAACAAACAAATGCTCCACCAATAAAGTGTTATGTCACTGATTGGATCACTTGTAACTTGGGGGGGAAGAAATGAACTGTACTACAGAAGAATTACAAGTCAGCAATACTATAATTATACTGTATACAAAACTTTATGTTCTTAACTAATAAGTTCATCTTATTTTTTATCTTAAATGATTGTCGTAGTACACACATGTATTTAATCCTATTCAGTAATCATCTATGTTCATCAAGGGGATAGTGTACTTTTGGTATATTGGAGCACAGTGATTCCTCCAAAGTATGCCAGGAAACAGGACCAGATCAACAGAAATAATGGTGGTCTGTTGCTTGGAATAGTTGGGAGGATTCAGTTGCTTCAGATTTACCAACATTGTACTACCCCCTTAATCATTCATCACATAAGCTTACCTTCAAACTAATTTCAAGAAAACTTGTCTACTTAATAAACAGCAATTATAATAATAATTCCTTAAGTTAACTTTTTTAAAATGTGTATTCAGGTAATATATTGTTATTATTACTTAATGTTATGTGGCTGAAAGAAGCTACAAGTAATAATGAATATCCATTATCTAACTAAACTACTGTACTGTACACTAGACTGTTTACTGGGTCATGATATTTTGATAATGTCATCTCTAGTTAAGCCATAAGCAATAATAATATCATAGACCAAGTGATGACAATGACTGGTACAATGGTTCAAAGTAATATTTCTATGTAGTTATTGTTCCAGTATTATTCATTACTAAAGCCATGATTTTTCCTGCATATGGCCAGTTTACAATTATATAAACCCATGAAATTTCTGTAAAGATCGATCGACGCCAATTATGGAAAACTGCATAATATTCATTCATACGGTTTGATGCCTTTTTCCTTCACAGTATCTCCTCTTAAGGGGAAATATTCTTGTAGGTGAATTGGAAGGTCTTTTATTTCTCCAAACTATGTCACAAAACTGATTCCCTATTAGTAAGATTAAGGTGACTTGTTTTCTGGTGTAGTTAGGAGGAATCAGTAGCCTTTCAATTTACCAACAAGAGAATTTCCACTTAAAAGTTAACCAAAGTAGACTAATAGTCCTTCCCAAAGAGGCTATTCACTCCTCACCCTCAAATAATATTAACAAAAAATATTATGATAGTATTGTAGATGTAATAGTGACTTACATTCTTTAATACTGTGGGTCGTATTCAAGAACATCTGTGGTGTATACGATGGCGTGGTACCAATACGATGACTCCATTGACAAACAATATAGCCATCTTACCTGTACCACGCAATCGTATACACCACAAATGTTCTTGCATACGGCCCTGTATCTACTAAAAACAACAAAGAATATGAGTATAAAAGTAAACCAATGCAAACACAAACAAAATATATTCTTAAAAACCTACAGAAAGAAGCATAACCTGGACAAAGGAAGGTAATACAGTACTAAAACCCAAACGATTAAGTACAGTATAATAATCTTTGCAATACAAAAGACAATCCATTAAAATCTATCCTGTGTTATGCCTCCAAGAAGGTGAGGAGTGAATTGTGGGGTTGTTTTTGTTATGAGTACAATATTTATGTTGCAATATTTTCTTTCACTGTTTTCTCTTATTGTCATTGCTATTTATGTTGCAATATTTGCTTGCACTCTTATATGTCATTGTTAAGAGTAATATAAATGTAGGTATTTATTAGGGTTGAATTTTTGCATTAACCCATCTGGGAAGGAAAGGAACTGACCAATACCAATCCACTTGGAGAACAATTTAGAGGAGGAAAATGTTGTTGAGGAAATAATTGTACGGTAGGTTACTGAATCATCCAAAGTGTACCAAGTAATTTGTGTCACACTTTGGAGAAATATCAGTAACATCAAATTCCTAACATCATCTAAACTACTGTACTGGATTGTACTAGCTTAAACCTGAAGACATATAATCATTAAAATCTCGTTTCCCTTTTCATTGGGGTTATGTGAGGGGCTATTATAGGGAATCAATAATCAGAATAATCAGACCAAAGCTTCTGTATGTGTTGTCAAACCTTACAATTATGTGTGTACTGCTGCCATGGCAAGCTAGATATCTATGTATACAGAAAAGAGAATAAGAGAGTAAAATGTTACCTTCAGGGATGTTGTGCGTCACAGTGAATGTCTTGCCAGTGTCCAGGGGCACTGTCCAGTTTACAGGGTCAGGACTCTTCACCATCACCTAAAATAAATAGTATCATTCTGTTCACCATCACCTAAAATGTATTGTATAATTCTGTTCATCTTCATCATCACCTAAAATATAGGTTATCATAATATTATTCTGTTCACCATCACCTAAAATGTAAAGTACCATTCTGCTGAACAATAATCTTAACATGTCACTGAGGTACTATAGTTGGGGACAGGGTCAGAAAGAAGGATCTCTAGATCACCGGCACCTAGTTTGGAGGTGTACTGTACTGTACTTTATTCCATAAACCTTACCTTCCAACCTCTGAATAAAGAAGCTCTTACTCCTTCAGTTCCTACTTTGTAGTGTTTTGCTTTATGAATGAATGGATGTTTCCATTTTAGATGAACAGTGACTTCTTCATTCATACACTAACATTGTAATACCAAAACATTTTGATAGAAGACACCACAATGGATGTGAGAAGATCTCCTTTTGACAGCTGTACCATTTGCATCAAACTCTCCTGTTATTCTTTTTATGAAAGGCTATTCTATATAAGTACATGCAAACCCACACACACACACTCATACAGTTGAAAGGGACAGACACAAACATGACAAAAATGTGGCATAACAATTTATAAAAAAATAAATGGGGGCATGCAATGTGTTAAAATGAGTGGTGAGAAAAATTACAAAGGATAATACACGGAATGTTAACCTGGAATATTTGCATACTTAACCTAAAATATTTGAACTGAAGATAATATAAAAGAGATAGCTGAAGTGGGTATGAGAAAAATTATAATTGGAACAATTTCTATCCTTTGGACATTATAAAAATGAAACTGAAAAACTGTCTGGTATTATTACAAAAATTATCCCTTAAACACAAGCAGTGGCTATAGTTTCTGTGAGTACAAGAAGCAGCAAACAAAGAAAACAACACTTATTTCATTGCTGATACTTGCCTACATATATTCCTCAGAATTCACTATAGGTACCATACTGTCATGCATAAACTTTCAATTACTTCTATCTGTATGTACTATTTTTCCCCCGTATTTTCCAACTTCTTCTGTATACTGTATTTGACGCAAATCAGAATTACTATATACCTTTGTTCACACTTGTACAGCCCCTACAATTCTCCATTTAAACTTCCTAGGCAGACTACAATGAAGCAATGAATAGGTTAACTGAACAGCATGTAATAATGTAATGTACTCAAAGCAACATACAGTATGATAAAAATATTAATAATACAATACAAAACTACACTACAGTACATCTTGGATCATTTCTCTTTAGATTAACTAAATAGAAATTAAAAACATCTACATACTACAGTACACAAAACTATGCTATTCCTCACTAGGGATTAAACAGAAGAGTGTGTAAAAAGTTCCTGAGAAAACATACCCATTTACCAACCTGATCGGGTGACTTGACTCGTGTGGGTTCGGGGGGCGTCTTCACTACGGGTTCATACTTTTCGGGGTCAAACCTTGGCTCGGGGGTGGACTTCCTCACGGTCGACTCCTTCAGGGCCTCCACAGGTTCCTTGGAGGTGACGGCGGCATCCTTGGATCCGTCCTTGGGAATGATCTCCTTCTCTTTATCCTTCTTGGCGTCGTTTTCTTCGCCTGTTGGGTGGGTGGATGTTATGTGACGGTTCTATTAGCTGTCTTCCTCTAATATGCACAGTGTGGTAGTAGTAATAAGCCTGGGGTAGTCATTATTTAATATGCAAAAAATTCATTTATACTGGTAAAAATTAAATCATGCAACTTTCATCTACTTGGAGTGCAGTGGTGCCAAGTTAAAATTTCTTTGATGTTAAAATGTCTTGCTAATTACAACAGTCTTATACAGCACTGAAAGAAAAGAAAGATAAAGGCCAATTGCACAACCATAAAAAATATAGTAGTAGATTCCATTAAAAAATAAGTCACCATTAACCTAAGCATGGCAGGATGCTACAGGTACAAAAATTATTTGAAGAAATCAGCACCATTCTAATTCAAAGAATGATGAACAAAATATAAAACTGTGCAAAACATATAATAAAAAAAAGTTGTGTTCAACATGTATTTACCTTGTTACTGAAAGCTGGAGATATATTTCAAATCAACATATATCAAATACACACATCATTCACAGCATGATGAACCATATAATACATAATTAAATAAGTGTCCACAACATAAAGTACTGTACTAAAAGATTCACCAAGTGCAAAACTAAACAAAGTCCAATTACCACATTTCCATCTTGCTAGAGAACAATAATTCCTAAGAAATCATAATTATGCACCAGTTAGTATTAGCAAAGGGGAGGGACGTACAGAGGATGTTAATAATACAGTAACTTGAAAGAAATACAACTGGATGCATCGCAAGGAACCTCCACCACACAACCATATCTGACCAACACCAACAACACACAGGAACAAGAAGTTAACTCAGAAAACATCAAAGCATCTCCATCAAAGAACAAAGAACAGAAAAAAGAAATCATACTCATCAACAAATACTGTCTTGAAGTTGAAAATACAGTACATATCAAAACTGATACAGTACTCCAATATATTAAAGACTCCCACAGCCCACAAAACAGAGACAGCATTCTCAGGTTTATTAGGGGTAAGGGAAATTATGAAACACACTTATGTGCACTGACAAATTTTACAAGAGGAACTGATCACATTGTAATTACAGTACCTCATGTCCTTTAAATTGCTATCATTGTACAGTACTGTATATCATATTTAGGTGATATAAAGTAAAGCATTACACTGACCCTGTCAAGCACTGTACAGGTTATTACATTTTAATTATGCTTCCTTATCTATCATTTATTTGTTATATTTTCTATTCAGGTGACGTAACTACAGGTATATGAATTGCTCAAATTATTTTGATTTTTGGATCATGATGCAATATAAACAGAACAAATCATGACTGTAGTTTATAAAGTAAATGTTTAAACTAAGGACTGTACAATACACATTAGACTCCTCACAATTTCCCTACTCCCTGGGGTTAGGAGCATGACCAAGGGTTGGAGAAGACACTAGTTATAGGTTGCAGAGGGTAGACATTACACCGACAAACCCGAGCAGGAGCTTCTACTCACTACAGGACATTCTTTAATCCGACCCTCGTTTCTCATGTGGTACTTAGGCTAAATTCTATACCGGCATATATACAGTATACTGAATTGTATTTCGAATTACAATTTGTGAACAAGATCTTTTAAGAAATTAGTCGCTTGTTTGGCTATCAGATCAAATTCAAACAGTGGTTCCTTTGACATCTTAGGTCGGTATACATAAAATTCCAGGTATTTTCAAGTTAAATGTAAAAGGAATTAAAATGGATGTGAAAGTTACAGACTCTCCCATCCCTTTGTACTTGTTGTTATTGTAATGATTCTTATATACTGTACAGTATCTTGACAAGGCATAATAATTCCCTATCAACTTAAACATTATAGGGAACTTTAAATGTTGAAATATATACCTTAAGAAATTCATGAATACCAACCCTGATTTTGCACCCGTTTCTTGTTGTTAAAAAATGCTTAATTGGTAGGACTAGTGTATCCTAAAAAGATGAACGTGGTAATCGGATTAATGAAGTGCGGCAGCAAAGACAGCAAACCAACACTACTTACTACGTTGCATCTTATCAGTCCTACTTACTAATATGTTTTTTCTCCACTTTGCTCTTGTCTTCACCCTTCTTAGGTGAAGAAGTGAGGTCATGAGGCTTAGCTTTAGAGGCTTTCTTAGTCTCTCTACCCTCATCATGGGAGGAGGGGCGGTGGGGCAAAGCATCTGTACCCTTGCGGCGAGCACTAGTGGAGAGGGACGCTAGAAAAAGAGCATCGTGCCTATGTAGTGGACCTGGCAAGCTGCTGGGTGGCGGGTCATACACAAGCTCTTGTACAAGTCGGCAAGTTGGTCATGTCTCACGGCAACAAAAACTCAAACAAGTAAAATCAAGCTATACTGTAATTTGTATTTTCCCCTCGGCTGATAGGTGAATGTTTCCAGCCAATACTAAAGTGTCTAACCATGACTGACACAAGTTTAATTGTCATCCATGGGTATAACATCAGCCAGAGACTTTTACACTATCAAACAAAAAGAAAAACACACTACAGGTATAGTGCATCAGTTTCTTGCAACAGATGTTAATTCTTATTAAATAAAATAATATCCACGCTTGTATGTATAGCAAATAAGGAATGACAAACTGAAGTACAAGCAATAACTGTCAATGCAGTGTAGTCTTGAGACACATCAGAATAACTGTATATAATTGGCCTGTAAATGTTCTGTCTCTCCTCCTGTCCTTCACTAACTCTTACTACAGTACTGTACTATGAATTGTACATAAAGATAAAATGTGAGTTGATTATTTTCTTATATATTGAAAGCACCATCAAAGAATAATGACTTCTTCAGTATTAGAGTTCTGAGACTGGTGGATGAAACAGAATTAAAGTGGGTAAGATGTTCTTGGCAAAACTGGAGGCTACTGATTCCTCTAAACTGAGTGACAAAACACCAAACGTCTTGAAGATGTTTGTTTTATGACATACTTAAAGAATTCAGGAACATCCAATTTGCCAGCAATGTTTTATCCACGTAACAGGCAAGTCTATCAGGAATTACTTGCAACTAATTGTACTTATAAATATTACTTAAATCATTACCTTTAAAACAATAATAACATCAAACTATAAATACACAGTGCAGTTTATAATATCCTGAATTCTGATGTCTCAACCTATGAAGCTAATAAATCTTTACCAGTCTATAGAAGGCAGTCAACTGTAAACAAAATTATTTAACTCCAGTATTGTGTATGTCTTGTGAAAGCTTGGCAAAGACAATAAAACTTAAGACTACAAAAGAAAGCCAAACTGAACTGCTAAATGAAACCAAACATAATTATAAAAAAAAACAATATCAAGCAACAGACATAATATTAATAATAATAATAATAATAATAATAATAATAATAATAATAATAATAATAACAATAGTAATAATAATAATAATAATATGGACTCACTGTTGTGCTACATGTCACTATTAGCTCTTTAAAAACACACTCTGTTATTGAAGATTTAATTATAATTACTTTAAGTTCTTGACAAAGAGCTTACTGTACTGTATTATATAAATGTACTAAATATTTGTACTGGCAAATTACTGTACCATATGTAATAATATAGAATAGTATTAATCATTATGGGCACTATATTAAATGGCATTAATTATGAAAGCAAGGGTGAGTGGAGATTCTCTTGTTGATAAATTGAAAGGCTACGGATTCCTCCAAATCATCCCAGGAATCAGACACTCTCAATGGTACTAACGAGGGATCTATTTCGTGGGGTAGTTTGGAGGAATCAGAGACCTTCCAATTCACCAACAAAAGAATATCCCTTTAATATCAAGAAAAGTCACAGACCAGGAAATAACAATGACTCCACACAGTCACTGAAGGCAATACAGTTCAACAGTACTTGTCACTGCCTGGCTCATGAGTTTTCCTACATACTTATAACCCTCTCTGTTTAGAAGAGGAGTACAACCAGTATTATAATTAGCTTATTTCTAATTCGTAATAACATATTTAAGGCACGTTTAGTCATGTGTTTATCAAATCTATGTAACAATACTGTAACTGAAATTACCATCTAATCATATCACACACCTAAGTAAACTTTGTGCAGATGGTAATATGTGTATGTGTATGTGTGTGTGTTAGCAACATTTAGTACTGTAGATACTCTGCACTGAGCTACAAGACTCCACCCTAGTGTGATAAACTACCCAGGAGAGTTAAATTTACAGGGTGTGTAAAACTTGGTTGGTGAACTGATTCCTCCATATCATACCACAAACAGATTATTCAACCTCCAGTCATCAGTTTCTTGGTATTGTTTAAAGGAATCAGTCGCCTCAAATTCACTAACCTAAATCCTCATCTTCTATGTTAAATTTACTGTAGAGGAACTGAAGAGTTAACTTATTATCTATAAAACTCATAGAAAATAAAGTTGTCTAAATCTAAGTACTGTACTATAATAAGCTACAAAGAAAATGCTACATTTATGCATAACAAAATAATAGCCAAGACAAGCAATGTCCACAGATTGTCAGGTCCAAAATGAACTACTGTACATGTTGAAGTAAATCATCTACTGTAAGTACTTCTCTGGTTGATTATCTCCCCATACTGTATCTCACTAATGATTAGGTCCACTAGTAACATTATTACTCCACTACAGTACTGTACAGAATAAGAAAAAAAATTGGATAACTAAGTACAGTATCCTAATATTAAGGTAGTACATTAATCTATAGTATGACATCATCCACTTTCCCTAACATATAAATTAATGAATATATAAATTTAAAAGCATTTGATACTATTATTAACTGCACTTAATACTACTAAACAGTATATAATATTACTACATCTACAAATTCTTTGGTACTTTCACTGCATATTTTGAATATAAACCTACTTACATGAGACCAGTCTGTCACTATGGGTCGTATGCAACAACATCCATGGTGTTGACGTTGGCATGGTACCGGTACGATGGCTCTATTGTTTTTCTATAGAGCCACCGTATGGGTAGCACGCCGTCGCATGAACCACAAATGTTCTTAAATATGGCCCTATGTGTTGCATTATGTAGCTTCTATCAACTTCATTGATAGGGCATAAGAAGCACACACACATTATCTACAAGACCAGATACTGTATACTGTACCAGAAAGTATGAGCAAGCATTCCTAAATGTCTATTGCTGAAGTGCTGTTGGAGCCTCTTGAAAATCATACTAGTATTTCAATGGTAAACTTGAGGGGATAGTATACTCTTGGTACACTGGAGCATCTTGATTACTCCACAAAGTATGCCAGGAAACAGGACCAGATTAACAAAAATAATAGTGGTCTATTGCTTGGAATAGTCTGGAGGAATTAATTGCTCCAGATTTACCAACACTCTACAAGCCCCTTAATATAACAACATTCAACCACAATTAATTGAGGTGACTCTTAATATCTGTTGCCACAATATACTTGATGTAAAAAGCCTTATTCAATTAATGGTTTCCACATCTAAATATATTTTTAAGATCATAGTACAGCATTCATTTACATTGGGGAAACGACACTATTTACTTTACCTTTTATTATATATGTAACCTGTCATGACTTTACTCTTTAAGAAAGGAAATTATTACTGTACTGGTAGTCTAAAAACTACTAACTTGTTTATTTTCCATGTTCTGATTAGGATCACAAACTTTCAAAGAGGGAGTGATATTTCAAACCTAAATTTCTCTTTCGTTAACTCTGAAATCTTATTACTAGCACAAACTTTCAAAGAGGGAGCGATATTTCTAACCTACTTTTCTCTTTCTCTAACTCTGAAATCTTACTACAGGTACCATCACAAACTTTCAATGAAAAGCGATATTTCTAACCTAAATTTCTCTTTTCCTTAACTCTGAAATCTTGCTACTGTATGAACTACATGCTCTGTCTGTGGATGCATTTGTCTTTCACTTCCATAGCATCAGATACATTCACTTGGCAAGCTGTGGAACTTTCACCAGTCACAGATATAGTTCTCAAAAGTATATAAGTATCATATGCTGCTAATCAAATGCAGCACATTATTTTTTTTAAAGACACCTTCCTCCAGGTTTAGGAAGAGTAGACATTTACTTAAACACAGCACTACTCAATTCTTAAGACATAGAACACACATTAAGAGCTAAAACCTAATGCTGACATTATTTTAGCCATAACGTATCAAGACTTTTTTATTGATGAACCGGCCCACACTTCCAACATGACTTACTGACAGTCAATATCTTTTTGAGAAGTATGAAGCCAAGGATTATTGATTCATGGTTTGGAACAAGCCCAAATGGCCACATCCAACAAAGTCATGAGACTTTTTCCTTGCTATTTGATGAAGGAAGGGAACGGAAGAGCCAAGGAAATGATGAGTCAAGAAATCCCTGCTTCACATTCTACAGTATAAGATTGTGAATACTGTTGTGGCTTTACTGGATAGAGGTGTGGGTGAATGTACAGTCAGGAGATATAATTTCCATTTCACATTGACAGAATGGCATGAACCTGAAGTATGGTATAATTTTTGTACAATGATCAACTTCGTTGGTTTTATACAGTACTGTATTATACATGTATGATTAAGTAGTTTCTTTTAGTTTAATACAGGTCAGATCATCACATAAAAGATACAATACTATGGATCAAATGTTTTATCATTCCTCCCTCGTGGACTTGGAATTACTGCTTGTGACTGTACGGTAGACACGCTATGTTGACTGACAAATGAAAGCAAACTAACGAGAGATTTTGGGAGTAACACTTAAGTCTACACATCTATTATAGCCTTCTACAAGTGAGAACAGAGAACCGGGCCGCCAGAGCAAAGCAAATGTCCACACTAACACACAGCCACACACCACAACAAACATACACTTTCAATATTCATCTTCTTTAACTTGTACATTATAATGGGTAGTATGCAGGGAATGTCATGGACTAAGTACTAATATTAATTGATATAATGGCTTTCTTGTATCAGCTACTATTATTACGTACTCCATAATTTTTCTTGCATATAGCTCATTGTAAGAATTATTGTACAGTATGTTTTTCTTCAAATATAATCTAATGAATTTCTCTTAAACATACCTTAGGTATCTTAATATATAGTGTTCATGAACTTAATACATAACTAATACAATGAACATTCAAAAGTTCAGCAAGTGAAACTTCCTCTCTTACTTTTTGTCAAAGTTAGTCAGTCCAATTTTCTTCTCTTTTAAAATCAAGTTATTAGAACTTATTGGTGAATGTCAGACTTAGATGAAAAAAAAGTTTACATATTAAGCTTATAATTTGTGATGAAACTGAAAAAAAATGACAGATGAACTTAAGAGTTAACTCCTAAATTAATAATAATAATAAAAAAAAATTAAGTGTAAAAAAAAATGTATGCTGACTGAATGATTGATATATAAGCAAAGCTTCTCCTCAAACCAGACAGCAATGGAAATAAAACTGATGTGTAGAAGGTGCACACTGACTGTCCAATTAGTCAAATTTGTGGGAAAATACAATAACATGATCTTTTGCCTAAAGCATGCAAAGTCACTGAAGTGTACTGTATGTACTGTACTTGTTACAAGCATATTAAGACAATAATTTAGTAGCTCCACAGAGTGAAGAAATATAATAATTAAAAAATAAAGAAATTTACTGTAGTTTCAGCAATGTTTAAGCAATACAATACAGTACTGATGTTTCAATAGCATATGTATCCATTATGATTATACTGTATCTTTAAATGAGCCTATGAAGGTCACACATCCACTCACAAATTTGTAATCTTCAGCTAAATGTTACTCCTACATTCTGTATTATTACAAATAACTTCTCTAACTGGTCTCTATCGGCTGTCTCATGGTGACATACACATATCTTAAAAACAGGGAAAACTAGCAGGTCAAAAATATTCTCTACAACTGACCAACCTGCTCAGAGTACAGTATGATACTGTATCAAAATAGTACTGATTAATGTTATAAATTTACACAACCTGAATGAACAACAACAAATACCCTACATATAATAACAGCCAAAAATAATAAATAGGGAAATATAATACATAAAATCATAAGTCAATCATCATAAACACCAAAAGTAACAAATCAAACCTTTTACCACTTCCATGTGATTAAATTGTACTCGGTAAACACTTCTTCTCTTATACTGTACTCAGTAAACATCTACTTCTTCTTTTATCTTATCTGTTGGAATCACAAGCCACAAAATAATGTACCCAATTCTCAAGTTGACCAAACCACGTGGAGTAAAACTGCAGTTTTATTTATACACTTTAAATTATGAGATCTACCATACGTATGTCAACATTCCTCATCAAGTTAATCTCCCATGAATTGTGTGTAGTGTACTCATGTCTATGCATCATAATCCAAGAGTTATCCATACTGTACTTGTGTCAATTAATTTTAGTCAATGAATTGTGTCAACAATACTCATGTTTTTGTTTTAATCAGTGAATTTTGTGTAGTGTACTCGTGTTTATTCCTTTTAATCAATAAGCTTTTGTACAGTACTGTACTCGTGCCTACAGTGTGCCTTATAATCAACAAATTGTGTTTACAGTACTCGTGTCTATGCAATTTTTGTGTCAATGGTTTCTAATCAATAACTTGTTTGTACTGTAGTGTACTGGTGTTAATTGATACATTTTATTCCATGAGTTGAGTGTGGTAAATCTCTCAGCCTCTCTGGTACTTACTGGGTCTGGGGCGTCGTTCTGGCTTGGTTGTGGGTGCTGGGGCGTGGGTGGAAGGTGGGCGGGATGTCCGCTTTGGGGAGCGGTTCTCGGGTCCTACACTCACGGACCGTCCACCTGTTGGGATCAGAGTATACGCAACTTTATTAAGGACCCTGTGATTGTGTATGAAAATTGGAGGCTTTCTGGTTCCTCCTGACCAAGTGTCACAAAACAAGCCCCTTTCATAGAGGTGGTGTTTCATGCCAATATTTGAAGGACTCATTTATTTCCAATTTTCAGACTACATCACAGGATCCTTTAATTGATGGCCTCATGACATTGTAAGGTATTGTGAGCAAATTGCACATGATGAACTCCTCCAAACAGAGCCATGCAACAAGACTTCCTAAGTATAATTCTTGTTCAGTGGTAATGTTTGGAGGAATCAACAGTCTCCAATTCACCATCAACATCACATGACCCTTAACTGTATACTATGGATAAGGTATACTGCTTTGGCTACAATTTTTTTTATAAAGTACATTCCTGTGTTACTATTGCAAATAATTAGTTATAGACAGTGTATAAAGTGTGCAGTATAACACAATATGCTTTAAATTATGCCATGCAAATAAATAAATATCTGCATTAATCTTCATGAGGAGATTAATTAATTTGCAAAAGAATGAAATAGTGAACTCATTTTGGGTTAGATACGTCTATGTTATGTTGTATATGGTTTGTCTAATCTATTACTGAAACTGTATCTGATACATGAAGAAATTATTGACTCATTTTACTTATGCGAAAGAACACCAAATTTTTCACTAAATTCCTTCAACACTAACTGTTTCATAAATAATGTCACTAAACAAAGATGTACTGTACATATCTTTATATTTCCATGTCTAATGTGGTCTAAGGAATAAAAATTATAATCATTCTGAAAATCATGAAGGCAATGTAAAGTAGAATTCTGGTCAGGAATTTGCAGTACAGACTCAGTGGAAAATATCTAACTCCATCCAATACATATCATCTTTTGACTACAGTACTGGAAGAAAGTACTTTTAGGGTGGTACTGTATTACTAAACTACAGTACATCTTGGAGGAAAAGTTCTCTTCGCTCAATTCCTATTACAGTATTTTGTAATGTAAATTTAGCGACAATAAGCCATTTCCTCAAAGTAGTAGTTTAATAATACCACCTTAGTAGTCTTCCACTTTCACTGTGCTATATGTGTACTATTAGATATTCACCTGCTCTAACCTGACTATTAATTTCACCCTTTCACCCAACAGTACTTCATGAACTAAAGCTTATGGGGGTAGTATAGAATTGATAAATCCGGAGCAAATCATTCCACCAAACTAATCCCAGCAATAAGTCGCCAGCCATTATTTTTGTCAATCTGGTCTTGTTTCCTGGATACTTTGGAGGAATCAAGGAACTCCAATGTACCAAAAGTATACTTGTTATCCCCTTAACTTGCCAATATTTATGACATTACCACTACATGAGGAAAAAGCTATATACTGTACTGTACTATAATGTAGTAAGATAATTTGTTCATTTACCCTAGCTATATGTATGAAGGATCATGCTTGGTCACTAGCTATCTATCTCTTAATGGGTACTCTACCTGAAAGATTGTAGACAGAAGACAGTACTATGAGAGCTTTACAAATGCTAGGAAACTAAATTCTACTGCTAATGGTTATAATAAGTTTCAAAATTGTCACGTCACATTACTGATCACATAATATGGAAGGTTTTCTTTAAGGGACCCTGTGATTGT
The DNA here is from genome assembly GCA_034508575.1 of Petrolisthes manimaculis. Taxonomy (NCBI): domain Eukaryota; kingdom Metazoa; phylum Arthropoda; class Malacostraca; order Decapoda; family Porcellanidae; genus Petrolisthes; species Petrolisthes manimaculis. The sequence goes on from JAWZYT010004618.1 coordinate 54,496, forward strand.
GTACGAGACCTGTTGGCTTTGATTCCTTCAGACAAAGCCATGAAACAAGCTCCTTCAATGTAGATAGTGTTACGTGGCAATGTTTGAAGGACTCACTAACCTCCAATTTTCTCTGACTACATCACAGGGGTTCTTAAATAAAAAAACTAATGAGTGCTCTAGAAAATGACATCACGCAGGGAGGCAAACCACAGTAAGCCTCAATAGCTAAAATAATCGTGGTAGAGATATCAGACAGTGTTTATACAATACACTACAGGTACTATCATTTTAAACCATTAGATTTTAGCTAGAGATAACTCTAGTAATTTCAAGGCAGCTGATGATGTAATTACCTGTTACACATTTTTGTCTGTACTGTTGTATGAAACATTAATATACACATTGGCAATCCTATTTGCATCTGATAAATCAATAACTTCTTACTTCATAAAAACAAAAATACAGTAATATTTACTGCATAGCTTTCACAGGTTATTGATATTCTCCCGGGGACATTTAATATTCAAAGAAATATATATCTCATTATGCATTATGATAAGGTCTTGTTTAAGTTAATGTATAATAAAATAAATGCTTCTGTTTTGAACAAAAATGGAAAAAGTAAAAATAATTTCTGTTATATCATTACAGTACAATTAATAATCAGTACAAGATCATTTGTCCCTCATCATCACTGAACATCTTCCCATCAAACTGTTACCCATATTATTCTACTAAACTCTTGTACTTAATGATTTCATGATATGCGGATAAAAACTTCCAACTGTTTACCCTTATTCATCTCATACTGAAATTATACCAATGTGTATACTAATACTGTACATGATTAATATTACAGCATATTGATTAAATTTTATTAATAATTACCTAACTATATCTTGTAATGTACATACAGGAAACAGTAATTTATAAGAGAGAAAACAATGCAGGGTACAGTATGAAACTGCTGACATCAAAGCACAAAGAAATAAAGATGGAATGCATGCCAGACAACAGGAGCAAGGAACGGGACAAAATAGTGGGAAATTTAATTTTCCTGTGGCTTGAAACATTATACAAAATTTTGTGTACTATGGGAGGATTGGAATGATCAAATTACTGTTCAAGCTTTGGGGGCTGAAAAATGTAATAGGATGATGCTGAAAGTATTTGGTAAGGGAAAACAGCATGCACCATCACTGTAAAAATAGTAAGATATTCTCTATGAAGTGGGTACATAATTTAATTTAAAAGTTAAGAAAATGGGGAGGGAGGCATGTGTGTTTGGGTCTGATAAGAAGAACAATCAACACTTATAAATTAATTTTTAAGAGCTTAATAATTCAACTGGCAATTAGTAATTTCATTAACCATCATTTTTTAGGGGGTGGAAAATGTAGACTTAACTTAATAGTCTAAGTTACTTAATTTAAAATTTCTTTCTTAACCAGATTGAGACACATCCTTCTCTGAGGAGGCCAAGGCTTTATTGTCGTACCTACAGAGGACCTAGGGTCCTTGGTGGGGGGAGGTCTGGCTGCCGAGGAGGCACGGTTGGCCTTGCGCCGGATGGGACCATCTGAAACACAGGGTCGGCACATGCAAGGCAGAGCTCTACCAAGGCCGTGCAACAGCTTCAACAAAGGACACGGAAGAGGAGACTGCAAGGTATATAGTACAAATACTCAAAGGATTCCTAGAGGTATAGTTATGCTTCTCTACTATACTTATCCAAACGGAATCATTTGGCATATTTTACTTTCACCCTCAGAAATAGTAATTATATAGCAAGGAAAGTACGTTAAATGCAATCTTGCTGATGTTATTTAAACCATTCAGTAAATATATTACATTTTAAAGAATTAAGTTAACTAATTATAATATATCAAAATTAGCATCCAATTCTTACACCTTAATCTAAGTGAAAGATTATATTAGGAAGATTTCCTGCCTTTCTCTGGCAGCTCACAACTTTTGTCTTATTATTTAGTGGATAAAATATATATAAATACTTAAAAGTAAACTATATATAGTTCTTAAAGTAATATCACAGTACTTATTTCAAAATTTTAGATGTCCAATAACAAACATTAGTATACCTCAAACTTGGAATCTTTAAAGGGAAGGAAACAAAATATTTCTATGGCTATACAACACTGGGGGATACTGTATTCATCTATCCAAAATATTACTACAGTAAGATCTCGCATCTAACGAATAATAGGTGCCAAAAAAGGTGCGTTAGATACGAATTCGTTAGATGCGAATACATAAACATATGGGGAAAATTATAATCGGTACCAAAAATACAACTGAAACTCAATTTTCTTTCTTAATTAACATTATTGGCTTGTATTTACGGCATACAGTAATTAAAAATATACAAGAAATGTGTAAAATAATCAAGAAACATGTAAAAAAGTCCGTTAACCCGACCACGGATACTCCGAAAACCCCAATAGTCCGAATTTTTTAAAGTGGTAATAAAAATGTCAATTTTGGTGGCCGAGAGGCCTATGCGGGATTTTCCGGGTGTATCGTCACATATGCCTACATGATTCACGTACAGCTGGGCCATCCACTCTCCCAGCTATTAGGCGTACCTATGCGCAAATTAATATTAAGTGGAAGTGATTTTTCAAAGAAAATTACCAAAATTAATTAATACAAACCAAGGAATGTTTGTGCACGAATGAAAATTCAATGAGTTTTAGTGATGACTGAAATTTCCTCCCCACTGCCACTCACGCTGGCTCGATACACTCGTCATAAGCCTAACCCCTTTATAGTGAACTACTTTTCAATACGGCCATTTTTCATACTTTTAACACATATCCCGGTACAGACATTTAATATGGTGAAAAGTGCAAGTGATTGTATGAGAAAATTACAAAGAATAATTAATATAAACTAAGGAAATGTGATTGTATGAGTAGACACTCATGAATTATTGGTGTAAACTGAACTTGTCAACTCGTCACGCACTACACACACTATTAGACCTAACCTTTTAGAATGAACAACCTTTAAAACATTCATTTTCCATACTTTGGGCTCGTGTTTAGAATTATTATTAGTCATTAGCTGTATTCGGTGGCAAAAATTCAACTTGAACTGATGGGTGACGACCAACTAGGTAACGTGGCCGATATCCAACAGCACAAGAGACGTAATCCACCACCACAAAGAATAACATCACCACTACGCACCTGACCATAAGGGTGATAACACTAGGACTGAGGCGTGTAGGCGGGAAGTGGGAGCAGTGTTGCCAGGTGCAGGGAAATTTCTCTGTTTTAGGGAGGGAGGGAGGGAGTCAGGAGTGGCTGTTTATTCGGGATTTTTCGCTGTTCACTTAGGATTTTTTCGTTAGATTTGAAACTACACTCGTTAGATGAGAATATAGGTAGATGTCCAAAACGTCGTTAGATACGAATTCGTTAGATTGAAACACGTTAGATGCGAGATCTTACTGTATAACCTTTTGTGTTTTCTGGAGCACAAAAGTGATCTGGACAAAAATATAGACTAGCAATACATTAGTCCTTAGCTTATACTATACTATGCTATATTTACATGTATTATTCAAACATTCAATTTCACGTTTTGTTTTTCATACATGCTACAACTACAAGGGTTGAAGTATCGTACATCTAAGGGCGTTTCTAAGAAATTAATACTGTATTTCATTATCTAAAATGAAGTATAAATAATAGAATAATAGAAAGAACAGTATTCATTCGCAATAAACATAAACCCAGTCATTAATCCAATTTTTTTATGATAATTTCTAATGTCAAATGCTAAAAGTTCATAAATAATTTGTATACAGTATAAGTGAGCAACAGATATCACCATAAATACTGGTTACTTGTGTGAGTACTTATGCCCTGCCTGAATTATTATTACTACAGTACAACACTCATCATGCCACAAGCAACACAGGTAAGGAGTGAGCCACCAAGTACATAGACACTCACTCTGTGTAATTGTAAAAGAATAGAATAATAAGTTAACCTGAAAACAATGTAAGTTTATCATTGCAAACGGCAATAATTTTCATAAGGTCCATACACAAGCAAAAAACAAAAGCTACTAAAATGTTATGGAAGCAGAGAATAATACACAAAAGAGGGACAGTTATTTATAAATATACCGGGTTCTTATTGTAGATCAATGTTTCTCTATATATGGTGTATACATTATTGAGAGGAATATACAAAGAGCAACACAGGTTTACTTACCTTACTGTTGTTGATGTCCTTCATGCACAATGCGAATGTTACATTATCTCTCTGAAGTTATATAAATGTAATGCATGATATACATAACTTCAGGTTCATGTTAGTGATTACTTATTGAATGAATTCCATGTACTACTGTATATGAGATGCTGCCATGTTTTGTACTGTATTAAAGATGCCATGTTTTGTACTGTATAGGAGATGCCTGAGTTGTGGTTGCTTTAAGAGATTCATCAAAATATGACGCTACCTTTGACTGGGCTTGTGATTGGTGGAGTCCTGCGTGCTGACCGGCGAGACGACCAATCATCGGGGATGAATGGTTCAAGCTTGTCACGTGACGGCGAAGTGATCAAAAGACCGTCCTCTGAGACCACAACACAGAAATTGGTCAACTAACACAAGGCAAGATTAAAAGGAGACAAGTTTGGGTTCATGAGGCAAGAGCGTGTGGGCGACTAATTTGGAAAATCATTACCGTATGGCACTCTAATGATGTGACTACAGTACTTAGATAATCATTACTGTACAGCACTCTAATAATGACATGACTCCAGTACACGGCTTATGGAAGAAAATTCATGGGCTGAGCATTGAACATTACCAGTACAAAGACTCCATGTACTATCTCAGTTGCCATCATACCAGTCATTATCACTGCTGGCCCAAAACTTTTCTTGTCTATGTCCATACACTCGATATACAGTTCTGACACCCTAGTATACAGTAATACCTTGTTTCCATTGCTGTCTGGAGTGTTTATTGCAATGTTTATATTGAATCTGTGTACAGTAAGTCCTCATTATCCACCACTGAGTATATGGGTGTGTAATGTACAAAGCAGGTCAACTGTACACAGATACATACCAAACAGTGTAATATACAAACCCTTAATACCAACAGTGGAAAACAAAAAGGAATTACCGTATCATCATCTCTCTACAATGGTACGAGTTGTTAGTTATGCAGCAGGCTTAGGCTTTCAAGATACATAATACAGTACACTCTTCCCACAAGCCAATGCCAACATGAGAGAGAGAGGGAGAGAGAGCCTTCTGGGACCAACCATGCAAATCATGCTACAGCTACCACACTCCATCACTCTTGGGAGCACAAATATTTATATATATCTTTTTAACTACAAATCTCTGCTTCCATATGTTTGGGTTACAAAAATAATAGCAACAACAAAAAATATAAATCAAATTACAATTACCAGAAACATATAATATACTGTATGAGTCAAACTAGGACACCTAATTACCAACAACAAAAATAACTTCTCAGGAGGATATTAAGTGAACTATAAAAACAAAATATAAAACAGAACAAAACTATGTACAGTGAACTAAAGGTGTAATAAAATTCAGTGAAACAACAACAGCAGCAATACTGTACGTAGTCTTGAAAGGGGCTGGTTTGTTAGTTTGTGATAGAGCAAGAGAGAGAGAGAGAGAGAGTGGTGTGTGGGTCCGACCTGAGGCAGCGGTGGTGCGTTCATAGTGGTGCCTGGGTGTTGATTCCTTGGAAGTCTTCCCATCTGTCTTATCAGCTGCCTTCTGTGCCTGTTGCCCAAACAATTTTGATTACAGACACAGAATTTGTTCATTGTACAGTACTAATGTATGATTAATAAACTAACACAGAATTTGTTCATAGTACAGTACTAATGTATGATTAATAAACTAACAAACATATTAGATTACTGACACTTAATTTGTTTATTGTACTCTGATGAATGAATTAATAAATAATCGTTATTACAGTACTGACACAAAATCTACTGATGGTATTATACTGTACTATGATGAATTAACTTACAAACAATAATCTTACAGACACCGAAATTGTTTATTGTAACATGATGATTTAACTTACAAATAATTTACAGTAAATACAAATTCCTAAAGAGATACACCAATTTATAGTAGAGTTAAAGGAGTGTATAGAACTATATATATAAAGTCTTTACATGCACTGCAGCAGGCTTGGGTTTTGGAGGGGCAGTAGATGGACGCTCTCGGGAAGTCTTGCTCACGTGCTTGATGGGGGAAGATCGCCTCGAGTTTTCTATCTCCTTTTCCGCCTTGCTAATTGGTCGGCTGCTGGAGACCAAAGAAAAACTAGTCTGGTACGGTTCTATTCCGTTTTTGCAACTGTAACATTTTTATTTGATCATATTCAGTACAGTCACAGATATAATTATAGTAATCTTTGTCTATGCCTGCCTCTCTACAAAATATGTTTTACCGCTATTAATTAAATATACTGAGTTTGCTGACTATGGTACCACCTTTTCTTTAATTTGTACAAATGTCATACTGTGGAGGAATCAAGGAACTCCAATATATTTAAAAAACCACCAACCTGGGAGATGCCGAAGCCAATGAGAGTGCTTGGAGTGATGATCGTCGAGACACTTGTTCCCACAACTCTGCCTGTTTGCTGTAGATCTCAGCCAGGCGCTCTGAGGCGGTCTCCACACCCCAGCCTCGATGCTAAAGAGAAGTCACTCATTAACACACACAACACCAATGTATAGATAGGCTACTCACAACCTTCAGCCACTTGTTAATGCAAACCAACTTCATGGATACTCACAAAAATATTATATTATATTATACTATATTATAAAGATCTGCCTTAAAAGAAGTAGCTGCAGATATAGGTTAATGATACAGTAATTGTAATACTGTAAGATCCTTGTTTAAACTGTATATATAATAATAACTGAACAGTATGGAAAATATTACTTTATACAATATCATGGATTATATAGAATTTATGTGATTATTTTTTAATGTTGGTATTATATGCTAATAACATAACACATAATTTATCACATTCTTCATTTATAGGAAACTAAAGCAATATATACTATTAATACAGCAAATATAATGATGAAAAAGACCAATTATTAAATACTAAAATGACAACACAACAATCCATCTTAACACCAACACACTGATCACTGATAAGGTTGATACGTACAATTAATTTATGTAGTTTGCCCACAACAGAATATTTTATGCTAAGGACTGTATTTTCATTTGTGTACTTTGCCCCCAAGAAAATACTTTATGTTAAGGACTGTATTTTCATTTTTCTGGCTGGCACTCCTTTTGTAATGCATAGTAGTGATATAATAGTAGTGATAGTAAATAACCTTTCGTTACTTTTTAGCTTATGGTAAATGTCCACAGCCGATATTAATTAAGAGTATGTACAGTATGTACAGTATGTATGTATTTACGTGATTGGGTGAAGCATAATTCCTAATCAGTTCCTACATAGTGACCTTCAACCAATCAGTCATTTTTATCTATATTGGCTCTGGACATTAATAAAGGGACCCTGTGATGTAGTCAGAAAATTGGAGGTAAATAAGTCCTTCAAATATTGCCATGAAACACTACCTATATGGAAGGAGCTTGTTTCGCGGCACGGCCAGGAGGAATAAAAACCTCCAATTTTAATACACAATCACAGGATCCTCAAATTAAAGAAAATATCAAGACTACTACAGTAATTAAGTTATAGGAGGTTATATAGTGATGTCATTTAATTAACCTCTCACACTAGTACTGTTTACACTTACATCTTATGCATATTAATAACGTAAATGTACACACAGACATACATACACAACACATACATACACACTCCTATACTGTACATGTAAAATACCGTACTGGATTTGACATTAAGGGGAAAGTACAGTACTGTATTATATAGTGTTGGTGGTTAATCTGGAGAAACCAATTCTTCCAAACTATCCCAAGCAGCATCAGGCCAACATTAGTTTTGTTAAATTGGTCATGTTTCCTGGCATACTTTGGAGGAATCAAGGTGCTCTAAAGTACCAAAAGTATATACTATTCAATTATGCTACAGTACATCTGATTGGCTGATAACTCCCTCCTAACTGCTGAGTGGAGAACTTCAGCCAATCACAGTTAGCCATATAGTATCATCTATACAATAATACTCTCTATACAGTATCAATCATGTACAGTCTCGGTCAAACGTCCTGCATCGGATGAATGAAAATGAGACCTGAGAGTGAACTTTGTGAACCATAATTACAGAGACTAACGACTTTACTGTATTTTTGCATCATTTTTCGAGGGTGTATCATTGGAGGGTGTTGCAGGACTACTGGCCATGATGTATAATAATTAAATACACCTCCACTGCATAACAATTAAATATAGTCAGTTATTCTCTAGCTGGAGGAAAATGTTTACAACTAACACCACAAAGAAAAATTAAGTGATTAATTGACTGACACACACGATATACTAAATCCTCCTCCCACTAAATCCAAGGTATACCGAGTTGATAAATAAAAAATATCAATTATTTATATTTACTGTCAGCTGGAGAAAAAACAAAGGATACTCATCTATTTTCTTTTTTATGTATGTCAACTATTACTAGTCGAAGAGTAACAGCTTCTAGTCCGGGACACAAATAGTTATGGGGACCATTATACTTTTGGTACATTAGAATGCTTTGATTCCTCCAAATTATACCAAGAAAACAGGACCAGATTAACAAAAATACTGGTGGCCCGTCACTTGACATAGTTTCAATAAGTGAGTTGCACCAGACTTACCACCAACACTGTACTTCCCACATTAATATTGGACTGTGAGCACTGAAGAAAATAAACTTTAAATAATATGTTATAAAAAAAAGACTCTACTATATAATGTTATGTAAGGATAAATCTATCTTCAAAAACTAATAATGGACATAATAAGGCTCCCTTTATCATAGAATATAAACAAAACTAAAACACTCCATCTTCAAACATAGGACAAGAGTTTGGACTTCATAGTATCAAAGAAAAATAAGCAGAAAAGAAAGTCATGCAAACTTCAACAAGACTAGAATACAGTACTGCCATGCTAAAATCTAAATGTACAGTATATGCAACTGATATGCATTGTCAAATCTAAATAATGTTGGGAAAAAAACTGTTTTGTACGCATATGCAGTAAGGTAATTATGCGAGAAGCAATCCTTATGCAATGAGACTACGGGTGATATGCAAGAACATTCATGATAATTATAGCCGATGGTGTGGTACCGGTACCATGACTCTATAGTGTGTCTATGGAGTCATCGTAATGGTACCACACCATTGTCAACACCATGGATGTTCTTGCATACAGACTACAATACCATACTTTGCTTCAGTTTTATTATAAAGCTCATGGTATATACCGTACATGGTGTTTCTGGAGATACTGAACCATCCTTACTTCAGGTGATAAAAGGGGAAAACTTAATGTACTAAGAAGGTGAACCTATTTCTTTTTACACAGTATTTCACTACCTATAATGACTTCTTCCTTTCACAAACATCCCTCAAGATTCTCTACTTTTCCCTGTTCTGACATACAGTACATTCCTGCCTTGCTAGATCAAATCCTACCATTACATTACATTCCATCTCCTTCTGGTTCTCTTTCACTAGTTTTTTTCCATCTTCAATGCCTAATGTACAGCATTTAGAAAGTTGTAATTCTTTAAACATAGCCTACTGTACATAAAAGTGTTAGCTAGAACACATCACATCCCTAACTGTTCCATCTATCCTAGTAATGTATCTTTATGTTACTGAAATTCAATTTGAACTGCTCTAATGCAACTTTGACACACTTTCATTGTACACATTAAAGGGACAGTACAGTACAATATACATTTGGTACATTAAAGCACCATGATTCCTCCAAAGTATGCCAAGAAACAGGACCAGATTAATGAAAATAATGGTGATCTGTTGCTGGGAATAGTTTGGAGGTATCATTATTTCTAAAAATGCCAAGACTATACCCATCCTTTAAAACGTCTATTACCTCCTGAAGTTAGGACGGTTATGCAACACATTGTACAGTACGGTATATGCAAATTAAGTGTAAAATACGAACACAAATTTGAGATCAACTTGTGCACAATACAGATGTTGCAATCTACTCAGCCTCAGTTTTGACAATGCAATCATGCACTTGTTTTTTCTGCAGGAGACACAAAATGGCTTTGTATATAATCTGAAAATCATCTTTTCATTATTTCAGCACACCATTAATTACCTACAGTAGAACTAAAATATAAAGGAATATAACGATGACATGTTTAGATGATGAAACTTAGAATGAAGACATTTGCAAATATTCTCCTTCACGTTTTGGAGGCAGAAAGATTGGTGATTGTGAACTGGTACAACTTACAAAATAATTATTACTATTCAACAAATAGACCATGTTAACAAAATGTACTTCTGAGGTGTGTCACTGTGGACCATGTGCAAGAATCAACACAGGCTAAATGATGATGATAATGATGGGTGGTACAATAAATGGAGCCACTTTACCCATCATCACTACTCCTTGGGCTGTATGCAAGAACATTGGTGGTGTCGACGATGGCGTGGTACCGGTACGACGACTCCATACAACACACATACAAGAGTCGTCGTGCCAGTACCACGCCCATCGTTGACACCACGGTGGATAATCTTACACATGGCCCCTTAGCTCGTGACTTCTTGAATACAGTCGTCTCATCTCTACATGTCATGTAATTCCTATACAGTATATACTGCTTGCCTACTAATGAATCCCAGTAAAGCCTCAACAAGACTGAAACAAGGAAAAAAATTAAAACAAATACTAGTACTGTCTCAGCTATCACAGTCACGCCACCAATAAATAAACAAAATAAAACAAATAAGATAACTCTACAATTGGCTATATGGAGATAAAAAAAGCAGTAAAAAAAAAAACATAACCTGGGAATGGAGAGAAAAAGGAGAGACAACTTTATAAGAGAGGCACTAAAGAGAGAGGGAGAGGGAGGAAGTTGGTTGCAAGAGGGCGTGAGGCACACACCTGCACAGTCCGCCACACGTCACCAATATCGTGCCTCGCCTGGGGAAAAAGAGGAGGGAGCGGCCGGGTTATGCTACGACCTAGAGTGGTGGTGGTGGTGGTGGTGGTGGCCTGGCTAACTCCTCACAATACAGTCAAGTCAATCATTACTTTTAACAGCCCTCTACACTTCACCAAACCTCACCAATTATATGAAAACATTTAGACTACAAGCTTTGCAACCCCATCTTTTTGTCAATTATTATGCTAATGCTTCTCTAGCCTTATGGGAAGGTTCATTTGTTGGTGAATTGGAAGGTCTCTGATTCCTCTAAACTATGCCACGAAACAACAGATCCCCCATTAGTACCATTGAGGGCGTTTATTTTCTGGCATAGTTAGGAGGAATCAATAGCCTTCCAATTTACCAACAAACTAATCTCTCTTTAACAATTAATCTCTCCTTATTTGACTATAAAAGCCCTCTATTAGTTTCTTTATGCTTTATGACTTGGACCCTCAACATTCCATTATATATAGTGATGTTTCTAAGAGCCTAAGCCCTCCACCTTTCAATACTTCAGTATAGAAGAGTATAGTTTACATAGGTTTTAGCACTCCACCTTGTATCAATCTATTAATCATACACATGTATTTTAACGAGTCTTAAACACTTTACAATTATGCAACAGTGCTTGAATAACACATTATTTTGTAAATGAGCCTTGGTTCTTTATCCTATATCTAACAATTAAAAAACATGTACTTGGCCAATGAGGACTATGACTTTACAATTCTTCTTAAAACGTTTTGGCATATAGTATTAACATGACCTAAGATTACTTTCAATGTTTAATCCTGCCCCTTTTACTATGACTCTGAACTCTCAGCATGATGGCATATTTCCATTTCATGACACCATGCATATCACTGCTTCACCTTCAGACAGGAAATTAACAAGTTATCACCAAGATTTATAAACATATTCAAAGTTTGACAACAGCACAAATTAAGGTACTGTGCTGTACTACACTCATCCCTTAAATACAGTATTCTGTACTGTATATTCTTGATAAATAAATAGTTTGATATATCCACCACCACATAATAACTTCTACATAAAGCAATATGCTGAGTACCCTAGCCAATACTGTACATGTTAATGGGTAAAGATAGCTTTAGTATTTTTAGAACTGTAAGTAATCTGCATCCATAACTATGCTGTATATTACTCATGGTAAGCTTGGTCAACATAAAGAACACTTTCAAACATATGTTTTATGTTATGATTATAATTAATGATAGAGTGAACACCAATGTACCTGTATACAGTATATAATGTACTGTAAAAACAGTATATATATATACAGTATAGCCTATGTAGTACTGTACAGTATATACAACATGACTGAAAAACAGTACCGTACTGTAGTTATGAAACACATTTCTAAACATGATCCTCCTTTTCTCTGTGTTTATAATCAATGTTTACAATTTTATAGATATATTTTTCACCAGCCACCATATTGTACAGTACAATGATATAATGATTGTCATACAAGCATACCACGAGAGGTCTTGGAATGTCTACTATGATACCAAATCAATTCTATTATAAATTTTATGTATTTAATGCACTGAAGTCATACTACTGTATATTGTTACCATGCAGTATTAGTAAATTATTGTTGTAAGAGAAAAAGAAAAATTTAAATATAAGAAAGAAGTTTCCAGAGTACAGTAGTAGGAAATAATGTTGTTGTAAATTAGTATTGCACATTACTGTACACTCATCAACCACCATAACATTATCTGCAATTACTGAATATTTTAAAAATGTCTACCGGGTAATTATTTATGCTAATTCTATACTGTAATTATTGAATGCTTAATTAAAAACAGTATTCTCTTCAAATTATATTGCACTATGTATAGATTTGTCTGTTTATGTAATTACTGTAGTTACAAAATTATGTTAAACATTAATGATATACTGTATGACTGCAACACAACAAAAGGTGCTACGAACCCAATGAGTCAAGAATAACATTACATTAAATAGTAGAATATTAATTATGAATTGAAATAAAATTCCGTATTATAAACCTACAAAATATATTACACTTGGCAATATTAATACAGTATTGACGAGTAGTGGGTGGGTGGCACCAAGCTGAGGAGTCTGTGTATTGCCAGTGAGACCAAAACAGGCACTGTCCACGACCAGTTCTAAAAATCTGGCTATTATATTAACTTGGCAATGAATTTGTAATGAAGGTTGGTGGAGAGGTGAGGAACAACTATGAAGAGGAGAGGGTTAATAAAAAAAAAAATTAAAATAGGCAGAAAGACAGATGGAAAGAAGATGGTCAAGACAAACAATGCATGGATCACACAAACACCTCGATCTGTTAATGTCGGGATTATTCTTCAACAGTTTCTGAAATGCAGGTGAAACAGAACCAAACTAACTGACGACACTGTTGATCTGTGTAATCCTGTCCACTCCATCATGCATCATCATCATCATTATCATAATCATCATCATTATCATCATCTTGTCCCCACATCACTCAGCATAAAACTTGCTTAACCACGTACAGTGTCACAGTATTCAGGTCTTTTGAACAGACACTCATCTTCCTTGCAATCATCCATCATACATAATCATCAGAACTTCAACATTATATTGTATTAAACAGAGTGCTCTTATTATTATATCAACTGTCTATTACATGAGGTAGGACTATTACTGACAACAAAACTAACTGGAGTGATAGTTTGCTGTTGAGGGAATCACTTAAAGGACCTCCTGTACTATTCCTGTAATCTATCCATTAAACCTGTACAGTATACTGTATTAATGGAAATAATTCCCGATTATATTATGATGGTTGGAGGATGGCTCTGCTATTTCAACAACTATTACAACACCATATTATGGTGTATCAACCAATCATTTTGAAAATATCTTACAATACTTTGTACAAAGAGCGAATTATGACTGAGGTGATGGTGATAAGATAATTGTTGTGAGATAAAATTATTTCACCATAATTATGTAACTGTATACAAATGATAGGCATTAAAAACATACTGTATGTAACAATATAGACAATACAGCTACCATGTCAAACATTTAGTAATGCTGAAATGAAAACTTATTTAGCTTTGTTAAATGCAACACTCACTGCATTAGCTGGAATTGCACATACAAATCATAAAGACATAAGACAGGTCATGAATTATAGCTTAGTGCTAACTACAACATGACATGCATACACTACATTACTCCAATAACAAAAAAGATTTTACAAAGTGAATGTGAATATTATCAAACTTCTAATTTAATGTAAGTTCATTTTATGTATCAAATAATATCAATTTCAACTAAGAAAAACTTTTTACTAGATACGTGTTTACACATCAAAATAACAACTGGCTTTCTTACATGTGAATAATGACTTGCTATGCTACTTCATATGGACATTTTCCTTGATATTACAACTAAGTTCTGTTTATTAAGTTGTTTTACACACCAAACTTACGACTGGTATGCTAAGATGAAAACAAAGACCCATTAAGGAACACCTACCCTGTACTGTCCAGCTTGACGTCGTAGTTCAATGACTTCCTTATACCAGTTGTTTGGTGACTCACTGCCACCTGCTGCTGCCGTCTCCTCACCCTTCACCTTATGGAACTTACCGTCCACATACTGGTACTGGGAGAATGGACGGAACTTCTTGCGATACTCAGACTTGTAAGCCCTGTGGAAAAGACATCAATTATCTATTGATATACAGTACAGGTACTATATTGGAACTGCCAAGCTGTGTAGATAAACACAATGAATCAATGAATAATGGTTAATACCTGTACTGTGATGCACAGTATATAATGACGCTGCCAACATATTATACCAATATTGGTATGCAACTACCTAAATTTGTTGTACAAATTCAATATTGTACAGTTTATTGCACAGTTAAATACAGTATTTGAATGATTGTTTACCTCTTTGAAAGCTTATCATCTTCCCCAAACATCTCGCCACCAACAATGCGATCAGCCTCTAGACCTGGAAATTAAATTATATAACTGTGAGACAACCAACGAACATAAAGCACAGAATACAACACTGATTTAAGTTTCAACTTTAGGGTTAAAGAAAAATGAGAGGAATCTAACTGCAGTCTTGCAATCTATCTTTTAATGTCATTCTTTAACAATATTCAATTAACACTCAAGAATTTAGAATACAGTGTATTGAAAATAAACAAAATTAATTGGCAAAAGCTACATTTCAATTAGAGTCATGAGCTTAAGCAAGAACAACTGAACTTTATTTTAATCCATTAAATTTAGAAAACTTAAATGTTGTGTAAGAGAATTGTGAATACTATACAAGAGAGTCCATGCTAGACTCTACATACTGTACTGTACAGTATATCTAAACTACTATACTGTATATTTCTTAAACTGATTAATCATTATGTTTTGCAAGAGGCATGATTATGTCCATTAAACCTTATTTGATCTACAAACTATTCCTACTTGTTAAAAATAGGTCAGATAGAACATGATCTGGTAAATAAAGACATTCTAGGTTTGAGAGAAGCCTTCTGCATGCAGTATTGTAACTGGCACTGAAAGGTGGGATGAAGTTGTTAAGTACACCAGTAATACCTCAAACCATGCTTTGTGGTGTTAAAAACAAACTACTGTACAATACATCACTAGTGTGCCATCAGTAGAACTCCAACCTGTAACTGCTACACACACAGTAAACATTTTCAAACAAACAATATATTAGTAGTTTTCTGTCTTGTTAAGGAGAAAAGTAAAAGTAAACTTTCCTATAAAAGATGAAGTGCCAGATAATTTGAAAGAACATCATTCCTCTACATAATATCCCATATTTACTGCTACAACTAATGCAGTCAGTGGTTTTAGTCAGCATCATCAGCCATAAGGTGTACAAGTGTTAATGTGTGAGATGACAGCTGGTTATAAAGTATTAGTTAATGCCACTAGCTATTATAGTCCTTATCCCGAGTGTGTGTTGTCATGCACTACTTGTAATGTATGTAGAGGTGTTCCAGTGCTTGCCAGACCACCACCAGAGCATCCTGTTGCTTGATGTGACAACGAGCCGTACACAAGAACATTCACGGTATTGACGATGGCGCGGTACCAGTACGGTGACTCCATGGACATACAACAGAGCCTTCATAGGAGTACCACGCCACCATTGTCAGCACCACAGATATTCTTACATATAGCCCAAGGTGCAGTGTGTGTACTGTACTCTCTTACTTGGTCCAGGGTGAGGATGGCTGGTACAGTATTAGTGGACGCAGAACCTCTCTCTACCAAACTACCACATCACGCTTTAGTAACAAAGTTCTTAAGTTTTCTTTAAATTACGACTACTATAGATAATCACTACCTTATGGCCAAACTGTAAGGCCTACAAATGGACTGAATGGTGATCAAATGCTTCCCTTAGGTCTAGTTGCTAACTCTTTAATGATTCCCAAAACATAAAGAAATCACCAACAGCCTTTCAGACTTGCCTACAAATGTACAGAACTGTATCATAGGAGATTCTCTCGTCTGAAATCTATATACACAGTACTGTACCCCTTGTACTTAATGTCCAAGAACCCAGTCTCAGCTTCACTGCACCATAACTAACCTAAAATACTAACTGATCATAATGCATTGCAATCTAAGGTAGTAATATTGCCACCACTTATAACTGGTACAGGAGAAGGGATATGACAACTCTGACTGTATCAATTATAAATGCTCGTAACTGTACATAATTTCCTTTTTTTAATGTTCTCTATGGAGCGTTCTAAATTTTGGTCTGGGAATGAACTAGCTACAATTTTACTAAGCAATATCACATTACTGTACTAAAATGAACATCAGGGTAACTTCTAATCAGAATTTTGTTTCTGAAATGAAATCTTGCATCAAATGAAGGACTTCAAATGACTTTAGACTTGATACAGCTCAAAAAGTTCATATACAGTATTAATGTTCAAGATTTTTTTCTAAGTTGACTAATACTTTTTTAATTATTACTAAACATCAGCAATGAAGTTTACCTTTTATTACATTTTTTAATTTCATATGATGCAAACTTCATACACATCAATCCAACTATTTATTCAGCTTCCAGCTTTGTTGACAGCTAATTAATGCATTCCTTTATACTGTATACTACTGTACATTATTACTATGAAGAAAGATATAACCTGTATAAAGCTAAATTTCTATCTTTAAACTCATAAGTTTAACTACAATCAGTTTCACACGAGTTTTTTCTGGATGAACTTAACAACAAATAGACAGCTAACATATAAATTTCAATATGGCCATTTTTTCAGATGAATACAGTATTCTAAGATTAAGTCCCTCGGTTCAACCAAAGGAGACAGTCTTTCCACCTGCTGTATCTTTTGGACTCAAGGAGGACACTCATTGACCATAAACAGTGAATTGACACAATATTTTAGATTGGACATTGGGAATGTTTTTAATAATTGTTTGCAAGTCAAAAGTTGTTCCCAGAATAAAATCTCCATGTGTTCAATCTTTATATCCCAACCTACCATCTATGTCATTTCTATTTATTTATCTATCTATAGCTCTGACGCCTTGTGTCCTAATTCTCCCTGTACAGCCTGTTGTTTACCACCTGCCTTCATCCCCATCCATGTCACCACCGCCTCTCCTCCTGTCCCCTCATTCATCAAAAGATCGAAATGCCTCTTCCCCACTTTTTTCACTTCCTCACTTCCACTCACAGTGACACCATCCACTCTTCATTCTCACACTACCAGACCTTTCTTCTCCACTTTCTCTTTTAACCTCTTTCCAGAATAATTTCTTGTTTTCTCCAAACTTCTTACTCAGTTTCCTACCAAACTCCTCATCCACTCTTCTTTTACTTTCATTTACCATCCTCTTCACTTGCCTCTTACATACATTGTATTCTCTCTTCCACCTCTCTTTTACCTCCTCTGACACATTCCTCTGCAGTGTTCTATATGCCTTCCTTTTCTTCTCTACTGCTTCTTTCACTTCTTGTGACCACCATGCACTCCCTTTCTTTCCCTTCTTCAGTGTCTTGTATCCCACTACCTCTGCTGCTGGTCTCATAACTAGTGTCTTAAACACTTCATACACATCATTCACTTCCACTCCCTCCCCTATACTCAGCCTTTCATCCACCTGCACCTCACCCATCCTCCTCTTATATACCTATCTATACTCGATGTCATTCAATCTTCCACTTGCCACCTCCCTCATGTTCCCCTCTTCATCCCATTTATCATATTCCCATTTTGCTCTGACCCTAATCCTCACCATAACCGCATAGTGGTCAGAGCACTGAAACATTCCTCTCACCACTCTAGCTTCCATCACATCTTTCCTTATCCTTTCATCAACAGCTATGTAATCTATCAAACTCATCTGCTCTCCCCTTTCATCTCTTCTCTTCCATGTGTACCTGTGGATCAGCCTGTGCTCGAAGCAGGTCATTTCCCTTTTATCAACACAATCTCCCAAAAGGAACCTTATTTTTATAGAATTTTTTTTTCTCATAAACAGTAAGAATAATATAGCATATTAAGCTCATCCAGAAAAATATGTATGTGAAATAAAACTGTAATGAAGTCTCACATCATTGACAAACTATACGAGAATTGGTACATCAACTCCCATCCCTCCCTATCTGTCTCTTTGCCTGACATGTGTTCTGCATGCCCAGTGTGTGGTGTGTGTGTGTGTATGTGTGGTGGCATGTGTACCTTTGGAGTGTCGCCATGCTACTCCATCAGAGGGGGTGCGACGGTGGCCCCGGTGCCAGTGTTGGGTTGGTGCGGCAGTGTCGGGGCCGGGGGCCGGGGGTGCCGGGTCGTGCTGCTGCTGAGTGCCGCCTCCCGACGCCTCAGCAGGGCCGCCGGCTGCCCCTCCGCCGCCTACCTCCGGCCCCGGTCCTCCACCGTGTATGCGACCCATCGACTTGGACTTACGAGGCGTGCGTGGCTGTTGGTCCCCGGCAGGTTGGGAGTCGGTCACGGGCCCTATATCGTTGAATCCTACTCCTGCTGGTCCTGCTGAGGCACCTCCTGCTACTCCGTTTATGTTCACCTGGTTCTTTGTCGAGTGTAGCGGCGGCTGTGGAAGAAATACACAAGTGTTACCACAAAACAACTTACACCTCAATCATACACAACCATCAGATGTAATTTTTTTCAACTATCAATTTTAAGTAATAAACCCAATAGCCACAAAACAGTACAAGAAAAATGTTCCGCTCAACTTGTCCAAGGGATGCAGAAATTTCAACCAATTAATCTGCTCAATACTTGCAATAAGCACATTTCAAGCAGTATAATTATATAGTTTGTACACATCAAATAAGCTTCTTAAGAGAATATATATATAGTAGATAATTAAAGCAATAAAGATGTCTACATCTTATGTACAGTATACATACTCACCACACAATAGAAGTCATGAATGATGTACAATAAAAAGAGGTCATGACATCTCAATCTTATTACATTTATTCTCAAATTAGCAGTAGGCTATAGTATAATGGTATAGGCCTATATCTGTTCATTGTCCTGCTGTCTCTTCTGTCTGGTAGTGAAATTTGAGATTAATGTACTTCTGTTGTGAATGAGACAAAATACTAAATCTGCTTGAGTCTATTTCATGGACTCTGAGATTTTTGTTTTTAAATCAGACAATGAATCCTAAAAGTTAATATTTGTATATTCATGAGGTTATGAATCTTAAAGAGTTCACCAACAAACAGGAAGAGGGACAAGACACTGAATGAGAGTGTATACAATATTTATCACCAGTAAGAGAACACTGCACAGGCAGAAACAATAACTGCATTCATTGCCAAAAGTGACAATGTACATAACTGATTGCTTGTGGTGTAGTACAGTACAGGTACTAGTTTTCTTTCTATGACCCATATATGACTAAGGAGTATTATGAGAAGTAAGTCTAGTGGGTAAAATACGAGGATTCGCTCTGTTCCAATTTTTTATATATTTCTTCCTAGATCACTTTATATAGGTGTTTTATAGCATTTAGAGTTGTTTTTAGATGGGGGAAATCACTTGTTCTGCCCATATCCCTTACCCAACAATCTTGGGGGAGGCGTTGGGAACCGGGGGTTTTGGGTGGGGAAAAAACGCGTAATCCGAGCTAACTTAAAAAAAATAATCTAACCTGACCTGACCTGACCTGACCTAACCTAGACTGGGGCAGACTACCAGGACCTAACCGGGGCAGACTACCAGGACCTAACCGGGGCAGACTACCAGGACCTAACCGGGGCAGACTACCGGGACCTAACCAGGGCAGACTACCTGGACCTAACCGGGGCAGACTATTGGGACTTAACCGGGGCAGACTACTGGGACCTAACCGGGACCTAACCAGGGCAGATGGGAAATCCAAGCCAACTTTTAAAAATTAACCTAACCTGACCTAGTCTACCCCCGGTTCCCAACACCTCCCCCAAGATTGTTGGGTAAGGGATATGGGCATAACAAGTGATTTCCCCCATCTAAAACAACTCCAAATGCTATAAAACCGCTATATAAAGTGATCTAGGAAAAAATATATAAAAAATTGGAACAGAGCGAATCCTCGTACTTTACCGGTCTAGTGTTTTAAAAAGAGTCATATAGGTTGGTTAAAAGTAAACTAATATTTCACCACAAACCAAGCAATTTAAAGTGACACTCTGGTGGCAGATGAAAAGACGTTTGTTTGTAGTTGGGTTGGTAACAAGGCAGATACACACACACACTTACTGGGGACTAACTTACATCAAACGCTGATAACTGAGTCCCGAACCTAGCGTACAGTACCGTGGAGTTACAACCACAGCTTCACATCTCAAACACATACCAAAGTCTGCAATTAAGTACAGTACACATTCATATCCTTGTCATAAAGACCAAACAGTAAACCAAGTACTTAAGAAGGAAGGGAACTGTATAAAAATACTTTCCTCCACAAAGTAAAACATGTAGTATACAAATGATGTATAAGCTGTCACATCCAAAGGTTCAAAATAATAAAATTGTTTCTAAATAGCAAACTATACATGTTTTCCTAAACTAATGCAGAGGGATGCTCTTCATACAGTAAGACATTGGGCATTATTCCTAATCATACATGAAAGGTTAATGCAAAGCTGAAGGTGACAATTCTTTAGGTCAGTTTTGTTTTACAGCAAACCTGAACCAAAAGCTGGAATGTTATGATGACAATGAATACCACAAATTCAACCTCAGTTATTATAGCAACTGATGGTAATGTTTGGAGTGACAATAACAGGAGTGTTTTAAAATTCAGTTTGGATGACTAGGAATACTGTACAACTGTTAGTTACACAACATTTCCCTGATAATGTAACCAGTGTCCCAAGGTGATGGTGAATAAACAAATGTACCTTCATAGGTCAGTAAGATTATAATATTATAACTCTTTTATGTATAATAATAACTCAAGTATAGTATGTAGGCCCACATTGTACACACAGATACACAACAAGAACATTACTATTAATATATGTACCGGTATCGTTGTACAATATGTAGTGTAGAAATCGTCTTATGAACTACATTATTAGTAAAAATAATCTATGATCCTGTAATGATGGCAGACAACACAAAACAAGACAAGACAGGACAGGACAGGAAAGTACAGCACACTCTCACACTTCCTGGCCCAGACTAATACATACGTTCTAAGTAAGGCATTTTATATAGACTATACCGGTAAGCCCAAGGACAGGGTCGAGGGGAGTGAGGGAGAAGCGAGGTGAGGTGCCAAACCACACCATTACCACACTACTTGCCTCTCTACCTTTACTACAGCCGGATGAACCAAGAGGCGGGGAGATGTCAATGAGGTGAGGGTTCCCGTCCCACTGACAACACATTACCTTTTCCGCCTCGAGAAGCGGGGCGGCCTCGGGGCCCCTGAAGGAGGGAGGCCTCCTAACCCAGGCATATTGGGTCTTGTACTCAGACACAAGAAAACTATCATCATCTAGGTCTCTGCCTAGGGGCCCCTCGGAACGACTGCGGTGAGGCGGCTGTATGAGGCGGCGACTCCGCTCCTCAGACTGTAAGGAAAGGTGAGCTCAGGGCCCAGCGGACACCACACTGGCACATTTTCCTCCATCCTCTAGTTAAGCTAAGGTTTACTCCATCCTCCAACTCGTTTTTGTTGGAGATTAGAGGACACCTAATGTGAGCAAATATATCCCGAGAATGGAGGACAGAGAACGAAGGAAAGAGGTGCACGTGTGATGAATCCTTTACACACATACTGTACACACACACACACCTGTATACAAACTCAAGGTATTTCATTATCTCTGGGTTAAGGTACAGTTGACCAAACGAGCTTTGTTTCTCCTCTTCAGTAACTTGTAACAACATGGGACTGTGTACATTTCTGAGAAAAATATTGGCCTGCTAAATTATCCATTCACATCACAGTTATACTTGAATGAAATAACTGTACATGCTTACATTCTCTACATATTATCTACACATACAGTTATCTGCAATTATATTTACATCCAGGGTTGGTGCACATGGAAGTGTCGAGTGTATGTGTGTGTGTGTGTGCAATCATGTACAGTTGCACACACATGTAACAGGGCCTCTCATTGAGCATATCAAGGGAAAGAAAGACGTGGTTTTCAAAGGGCAGTCCTTTCTTCTTCTTCTTGGTGTTTGTTGGGGCCTTTAAGCAGTGTGGCCACTCTAAAATTTGAAGTTTCCCAAGGTTGGCCTCTGAAAATTCCCAAGATACACAAAGAAATCCCAAGAAGTAATATATAATCAGGAATATCTTGTTCAGGGGGCTTTTTGAAAAAAAATGCTGAATACTTGAGTGTTTTTCTTTGCAGCATCGTTCTTTACATGCTTTGAAGATGAACTGTGAGTCAAAAGAGATTATTTATTTCAGTTTTTTTAATTTATACTCACACACTGTGCAGACGGCAGAACACGTGTCATCTGGATCAGGATTTAGCCAGTCCTTTAGTTCAGGGATTAACATCCAATCACTTTTGAATGGCTGTTGGTACCACACTTTAGGCCTGGCCCTTTTTCTTGGCAGTGTTCTGTCGCCACTACTCTTACTACTCCCAGGTTCAGGATCCCCAGAGCTGCTCATTATTCCTCTTATAAATAATCGTGAAAAACATTGCTATGTCTGATATGCTTAAGAATGCCGTTAATGAAAGACAAGTCACGATCATGACCGCCGTTGCCCGTCACTTCGAGCTCAGTCAGACACACTGAGTGACTGAGTCACAGAGCCTACAGAGGCCCAATGGGCAGTGCAAAGACAGGGCTGTTACGAACTCACACGTCCTGATCCTGAACATGACGTGTCCAAATGTGTGTGGCGGCTAGAATCAGCTACCCGCCACAAGCATCAGCCCTCTCGCCTGATGGGTTCTAATAGTGTAGCAGGCAGGAATCCTTTTATTCATGTATTTCAGGTTCACTCTAAAATCTTATATACCATTTGTAGCCTGTATGAATAAACAGATTAAAAACCCACAATCTCTTAGTCTCCTTCCAAACCTCACCAGGAGACTAATGTAGCACCCCGCTACAGTGGTGACCCCGGAGTGACACGAACATCCAATCTACTCCACATGGCTGGCAAACCTCTTCTTAGCCATCACATCTAGTGACCCGGGAGTGTAAACCCCAAACCTCTTCGTTAGCCGCTGCGTCTGGTGACCCCAGAGTGTAAACCCAGACCTCTTCTTAGCCGCTACATCAGGTGACCCCGGAGCCGAGCAACACATCTCAACTACGATGCTGCCAAGTAATCAGCACATCTGCACTACTCACCATACATCTTCACTACCCACCACACACTGGTGAGGAAGATGTGTTGGTGCACTACCAGCATATATTCCTGCATCGCTCTAGTGCAGTGGTTCCCAAACTGGGGGCCATGGCCCCCTGGGGGGCCATATAGAAGAATGTAAGGGGCCATAATCTGAGGCTATGCATAAATAAAATCAAAGGAGTTTAGCGGGTAGGTAGCCAGTGGAGGGAACTTACAGGTTCAGTACAGGTTTGTGCAATGCCTTGCTGACAGACACATGAGTAATACGTCTTTTTTATATGATTCTGTGTTCTTGACACAAAACAAGACATGGGGATGTTTTAGGGAAGCAAGATAATCTTAACTCAACATAATTCTAATCTAAGGCTACCTAAGCTGTGTATTCTGAATGATAACCTGGTCTTGAATCTTACGTATCAGCAAGGATGTTCATTATTCATATTATTCAGTTAACGGGTTATGGTTGTGGCGGGGGGGGGGGAGCCATGGACAAGGATCATGTATGAAAAGTGGGTAACGACCAGAAAAAGTTTGGGAACCACTGCTCTAGTGAGTACGCCGAGCGTAGATAACGCCCGTACCACTACTGCCACACACGGTCCTACATCACGGCTCGACCTATCTACAAGACGACGACCCGCCGCCTGTAGGTCGCCCCCTCTAACATGGACCAAGAATTTCTCGCTGAGGGGGGAGTATTGTGGCGGCTAGAATCAGCTACCCGCCACAAGCATCAGCCCTCTCGCCTGATGGGTTCTAATAGTGTAGCAGGCAGGAATCCTTTTATTCATGTATTTCAGGTTCACTCTAAAATCTTATATACCATTTGTAGCCTGTATGAATAAACAGATTAAAAACCCACAATCTCTTAGTCTCCTTCCAAACCTCACCAGGAGACTAATGTAGCAGCCCGCTACATGTGTAAAATTAAGACAACTAATGTTAAAAATGAATCAATAGTACAATAGATACGATTCGTTTTTCACCAGTTTAATAAGAAAAATGAAAAAAGTAATAGGACATACAAAGGTGGAAGTTTTATTACAGATTAAGTTTACTTTGAGAAGTGAAAATTCTAGACACCCCCAAATCCCAAGATTTCGGGCATTTTCTTCATAAAATCCCAAGATCCCAAGATTACCCTTGAAATCCCAAGCTGCAAGTAAAAATTATGTACAGGTATTATGAAGAAACGAGTCCTGCAAAAAAAAAAAAAAAAAAAAAAAAAAAAATTGATTATAGGAAAAACAATAGGCACCATTTCACACAAAAGTTATCAAACCTCAAACTATGATGGGTGTGACAAAATGAGGAGAACGTAGCTGGCTGGCTGGTTAGTTAATTAGTTAGTTAGTTAGTTTTCTCGGAGTGGTTGGTTTGCTGGATGAAAGGGGGGAGGGGTGACACCGAGACATGAGAACTGAGAACAGGGAGAGAGTACACACTGTAAGGGAACTTAAAATGGAGGGAGGGAGTGTGAATGTGTGTGCGAGGGAGAATAGCGATCGATATGAGAGAGAGAGAGAGAGAGAGAGAGAGAGAGAGAGAGAGAGAGAGAGAGAGAGAGAGAGAGAGAGAATGTGTTGGTGTTGGTGGTGGTTACTTGTGTTGGTTGGGTGGTGAAGTGAGGGAGGTGTGAGTGGAAGGAAGTAAGGTGTTGTTGGTGATGATGGTGGTGATGAGTGGAAGAAAGTAAGGAGTTTGTGTTAGTGGTGGTGATATTGGTGGTGGTGGTGTTGATTGGGTGTTGACAGAGGAGTATAAAATATTAATGCACGTGTAGAGGGGAGAGTATGAGGAGGTGTTATACAGAGTGAGGGGAAAGGGACATGAGAGAGAGCAGTGCAAGGGAGAGTGTGTGTGGCAAGGGTGATTACAGAGAGGGACATGAGAGAGAGAGAGCAGTGCAAGGAAGAGTGGGTGTGGCAAGGGTGATTACAGAGAGGGACATGAGAGAGAGAGAGCAGTGCAAGGAAGAGTGGGTGTGGCAAGGGTGATTACAGAGAGGGACATGAGAGTGAACAGGGTAAGGAAGGAAGAGTGGGTGTGTCAGGAGAGGTTATAGAGAGGGACATGAGAGGGAGAGAGAGGTGATGGATGTGGTGGAGATGCAGTTTTTGGGGTCCAACTTGCCGACAATACGAGGACTTAAACCATCATCACAACAACAATACCACAAGCCCTGAAACCATCATCACCACCACCACAACAACAACAACAACAACACCACAAGCCCTGAAACCATCATCACCATCATCATCATCACCACAACATAAAAAACAGAACAATAATAACAACAATAAAAATAACTGAGTCTCAACACAATTACACAACATAGAAGGCCAGACGGTTTGTTGGTTTGTTTGTTGGTTTGGTGATTGGTTTGGTGATTGGTTGGTTGGTTTGGTGATTGGTTTGGTGATTGGTTGGTTGGTGGTTGGTTGGTTGGTTGGTGATTGGTTGATTGGTTTGGTGATTGGTTGGTTGGTGGTTGGTTGGTTGGTTGGTTGGTTGGTTGGTCTGGTGATTGGTTGGTTGGTTGGTCTGGTGATTGGTTGGTTGGTTGGTTGGTTGGTGATTGGTTGGTTGGTTTGGCGATTGGTTGGTTGGTTGGTTGGTTATTTAGGGCTTCTTTCCCCACCAACCACCAACAAAATGCCAAGGTTATAAACATTAGATGACGTCATGCGGTTGAAAATGACAACATACATATAAAGAGAACAATGGAAAGTGAGAGAGAGAGAGAGAGAGAGAGAAAGAGAGAGAGAGAGAGAAGAAAGAAGAGTGGAAAAAGAGGGAAAAAATGAAGGTGAAAGTGTGGAAATGGAAAAATGAAAGGGGAAGAAGGATGGTAGGGGAGAGAGGGAGATGGTAGGGGAGAGAGGGAGATGGGAGGGGAAAGAGGGAGATGGGAGGGGAAAGAGGGAGATGGGAGGGGAAAGAGGGAGATGGGAGGGGAAAGAGGGAGACGGGAGGGGAAAGAAAGATTGGGGGGAGCGAGGGGGAGTGGAGGTGGGGGTGGGGGGGGGTCCAGGCCACTGACCTTGCCCAAAGATCAATATAACACGGCGGGGGGGAACTAGGACAATACTATGGGGGGGGGGAGGAGTGGAGAGGGGAGGGAGGAGGAGTGGGGAGGGAAGAGTGGAAAAAGGGTGGGGGAGGGGAAGAGTGGGAAGAGGGGGGGGGAGGGGAGGGGGGAAGAGGGGGGAGAAGGAGGGAGGAGTGGGAAGAGAAGAGTGGGGAGAGTGGGAGGGGAGAGTGGGTGGGGAAGAGAATATGAAAGGAATGAGTGAAGAGAGGGGAATAGAGGAGATGAGAGGAGAGGAATGAGGAGAGAGAGGGTAGAGAAAAAAGTAATGAGTGAGGAGAGGGAAAGAGAAGAGATGAGAGGAGGAAAGAGAAGAAAAAAGTAGGAGTAGAGTAGGGAAAAGAGGAATGAGGAGAGAGAAGAAAGAGAAGAAAGGAATGAATGAGGAGAGAGAGGAAAGAAGAGAAGAAAGGAATGAGTGAGGAGAGGGAAAGAGAAGAGAGAAGTAGAGGGATAGAGTAGAGTAGGGTGGAACAAGAGAGACAAATGAAATACAAATGAATAACAGCCTAATAATAATATATACTTATACACTAAATAAATATAAACAATGCTAACCCTATCTATATATACACTGAAAAAAACACAAAGATATTCCAAGCCTATATAGAAATTAAGTATAGTTATATTACGAGTACAAATGGTTTTTATTATATATTTATTTATTAATATTTATCTATTTTTATTTATATTGTAGTGATGGTAACTCTATGCCAACTAAGAAAATGGTAGGCCTATAGAACTCGAAAAATGGTAGGCCTATTAGAAGTGAGAAAATGGTAGGCCTTTAGAACTCGAAAAATGGTAGGTCTATTAGAAGTGAGAAAATGGTAGGCCTATAGAACTCGAAAAATGGTAGGTCTATTAGAAGTGAGAAAATGGTAGGCCTTTAGAACTCGAAAAATGGTAGGCCTATTAGAAGTGAGAAAATGGTAGACCCCTCCCTTCTCACTCCATATACCCCCCATTTACCCCCCCTCCCCCCCTCACCATCCTCCAGAAGGCCCTGAAGACAGACACACAGACAGACACACAGGCAGGCAGGCAGACAGACAGACAGACAGACAGACAGACAGACAGACAGACAGACACAGACAGACAGACAGACAGATAGACAGACACACACACACACACACACACACACACACACACACACACACACACACAGACAGACACACAGACAGACATACAGACAGACAGATAGACAGACAGACAGACCCCAGCAGGAGGCTAGAATAAGTTTAGTAGGTCAGGTCAAGTCGGGCTGGGGGCTGGCTGGAAAAAAAAAGTGCTATCGGGGTCATCAATTTTTATATCCCCCTCCCCCCCCCCCCTTTTCAAACACCAATTTATATCTCCCCCCCCCTTTTCAAACAGTAATTTATTTTATACACCCCCCCCCCCCTTTTTCAAACACCAATTTATATCCCCCTCTTTTCAAACAGCAATTAAGCTTTAGGAAATGTTATATAAATATCTGACAGAGGTGTAGGTGATTGAGATGTGAGGTGAGTGGGTGAGTAAGTGATTGAGATGTGAGTGAGTGAGTAAGATGTATGTGATTGAGATGTGAGTGAGTGAGTAAGATGTAAGTGATTGAGATGTGAGTGAGTGAGATGTGAGTAAGTGATTGAGATGTGAGTGAGTGAGATGTGAGTGAGGTGTGAGTAAGTGATTGAGATGTGAGTGAGTGAGTGAGTGAAGGTGTGCATGGGAAGCGTCTATAATCAATCCTGCATCACTTATGACTTTCAGACGAGTGGCTAAGTATAGTTCAATGCACTGTTATGGTCTGTATGTCTGTCGTCTCAAAGTGTGTATCCTTCCCTTACCTTAACCTTCCTCTGTCTGGCCTCTTAGTTTCTATATTAAGGTCTGTATGTTTATCGTCTCAAAGTGTCTGTCCTTCCCTTACCTTAACCTTGCTCTGTCTGACCTCTTGCGCCCGTAGTTTAAAAAAAATTGAGGGCCCTTACTGGAGCTCTATGAATTCTCCAAACTACTCCCGGCAACAGATTCACTATTAGAAACACTGAAGGGTTCTGTGGCCTGGATTAGTTTGGAGGGTTAACAGATCTCCAGTAAGGGTCCTCAATTTTTTTTTAAACTCCTGGCCTTAGTACTTATATATAGCAAAAAAATAACAGTACCCAGTCTTGCTCTAAAATATTCTCAAGCATTTCTCTCCTGACTTCTGCCCTGGTTTGTTTTCCTCATTCCATCTCATCCCATCCCTTCCCCTGCCTTTCTGCTCTACGTATTCATACCCTATATTTTCCCCTGTCATGTCCTGTTCTCTTGTATCCTGCCCTGCCCTGCCGTGTCATATTTATCTTACCCTGTTTTGCCCTTCCCATTCCATCCCTCCCCTCTTCAATCCCCCTCGTCAATTTCCACCCTATACCCTACTTAACTTAAAATTTGCATACCGATTCCTCCCCTCCCCCTACCCCCACCACCACCACTACCACCTCCCTCACCACCACCACCACCACCACCAACACAACCACCTAACCATCCCCCTTACCACTACCACCATCACTACTACCCCTACCATCTCCTTCACCACCACCACATAACCATCCCCCTCATCCACTCCCACCACCACCAAACTCCACTCCCCCCCACTAACCCTACCATCCACCCCCCCCCCACCACCTACCACCTACCCGTCCCCCCTCACTCCTCTTCCCTATAAATTATGCTCATGTTACCTCCAACCCTCGCTTCCTTGGTTACCAGCCACACACTTTTACTTCCATACTTCCTCCTTTCCTTTCTCCTCCTCCTCTTTTCCTTTCTCCTCCTCCTCGTTTCCTCTCTCCTCTTTACCTCCTCCTCCTCTTCTTTTCCTCTCCCCTCCTCCCCGTTACCTCTCTCCTCCTTACCTCCTCCTCCTTCTCTTTTCCTCTCTCATCCTCCTCTTACCTCCTCCTCCTCCTCCTCTTTTCCTCTCTCCTTTTCTTTTCCTCTCTCCTTTTCTTTTCCCCTCTCTCCTCCTCTTTTCCTCTCTTCTCCTCCTCTTTTCCTCTCTTCCTTCACCTCTCCCTATCAAAATGTTTACTCTCCTGCTATACCACTACCCAACGTTTCCTCTCTCTCTCTCTCTCTCTCTCTCTCTCTCTCTCTCTCTCTCTCTCTCTCTCTCTCTCTCTCTCTCTCTCTATCTCTCTATCTCTCTCTTTCTCTCTCACCACTTCACCCACATATCCCCCCCCCCTCCCTCTCTCTCTCACCACATAGACAAACACCCAACAATAATGGACAGACAAACTAATCCAATTTTTCCCCCTCACTGTTTTAATTAAAGGTGTGTGTGTATGTATGTATGTATGTATGTATGTGTGTATGTATGTATGTATGTATGTGTGTATGTATGTATGTATGTAACGAGTAGGTATAGCTATATTATAACGTTACCGGCCGTCACCCCGTCACCGTTACTGTTACAACCATAGTCAATTGTTATTCATGTTACACAAAATGCATTACAAACCCCCACCCACCCACCCACCCACACACACACACACCCACACACACACACACACTACTTTTTATACTTCAAAAATAGTACTGTACATTTTTATACCAACCCTACATTTTCATTTCACTTTACTTTTTTTTTTTCAAGCAAAGTCATTTTTTTTAACTAACCTATTAAACTTCCCCCTCCCCATCACCATCATTTTCTCATAACATATACTCATAGTTATTATATTAATCTGTCCACTTACACCCTCTCATATATATCATTATTATTTTTATTTTTATTATTTATTATTTTTATATTTATTATTTTTATTATTTATTATTTTTATATATCTTTTTTTTTTGTCCCCTCATTCCTTCTCATCATACTCTCATATATATCATTATCTTATATATTTCCCCTCACATCCTCTCATATTCCCCTCGACTCTCTAATCTAAATAAAACAAAAACATTATACTCTCAATTAATATTTCCCCTCAACTCTCAAATCTATAATTATATACTCATAATTAATAATCTTTCCCCTCACATCCTCTCATATTCCCCTCGACTCTCTAATCTAAATAAAAAAAAAACATTATACTCTCAATTTATATTTCCCCTCACATCCTCTCATATTCCCCTCAACTTTCTAATCTATAATTATATACTCTTAATTAATAATCCTTCCCCTCACATCCTTTCGTATTCCCCTAACTGTGATCTTCTTTCCCCTCACATTCCCTGTTGTCACTTTCCCCTCCTTTCTCGTCTAAAGTGTAATATAAAATAACACAGTGACAAACACACACGACAGTCTTCCCTTATTACACCCTACATTCATACACTCCTCCTTTACTTCATCCTTCCTTCCCTCCTCTTTCCATCTTCTCTCCTCTCCTCTCCTCTCTCCCTTCCTTCCTTCCTTCCTCTTCCTCTCTTCTCTAGATTCATACACCCCTCCTTTCCTTCTTCTCTCCCTTCCTTCCTCTTCCTCTCTTATCTATCTTCCTTCCTTCCTCTTTCTCTCTTATCTATCTTCCTTCCTTCCTCTTTCTCTCTTCCCTATCTTCCTTCCCTCCCTCCTCTTTCCATCTTCTCTCTCTCTCTCCCTTCCTTCCCTTCTTTTCTCTCTCTCTCTCTCTCTCTCTCCATAATTTGTGTTCTCCCCTTCCATGCATATTATTGACATTTATTGACACTGACAGACACCTTAAAGGGACCCTGTGATGTAGTCAGAAAATGGGATATACAAAAGTCCTTCAAATATTGCCCCGAAACACACACACACACACACACACACACACACACACACACACACACACACACACACACCTATATGGAAGGAGGTTGTTTGTTTCATGGCACAGTAGTCAGGAGGAATTGGAATCCTTCAAATTCTTCTCATACATGATCACAGGGTCCTTAATCAATTTGAATATAAAAAGGATATACAAGTCATATAAACAGAAATAAATATCAGTGTGTGAAAATAAAAAACAGCGTAATGACCTAATAAAAAGCTGCGCATGATGTAATAATAAAGAGCTACTGCGCATGACATTATACAAAAGGTTGCGCATGACGTAAACAAAGAGGGAATACGAGTCTATGTAATCTAAAGAGTCACCTCAGCCCAAACAAAGCTCTTACCAGTCGAGTTGCTGGGAAAAATGAAAATTATGCTTTTCTCGGAAAGACTCTCTCTCATTCTTCGACAAAGGCAGAACTTAAAAGAAAAATGCCACTTCCACTGAATTTTGAGTGAGAGAGAAAGAGAGATAAATAGTGAGTGAGAGAGAGAGAAAGAGTGAGAGCGAGAGAGAGAGAGAGAGAGAGAGAGTTAAGAGAGAGAGAGAGCGTTAAAGAGAGAGAGAGAGCGTTAAAGAGAGAGAGAGAGTGACTTAGAGTTAAAGAGATAAAGAGAGCGAGCGTTATTAGAAAGAGAAAAAGTATGAGTTATAGTGAGTTACAGTTAAAGAGAGAGAGAGAGAGAGAGAGAGAGAGAGAGAGAGAGAGAGAGAGAGAGAGAGAGAGAGAACATTCTGACGCAAGCAAGTATATAATTATGTATTGAAAGACTAGCCAGCGATGACTCCACTATACACTTGCACAGTCACCGTAGGAGGCGGAAACACAACACCTATATACTACATTCTCATTGGACTCTCTCACTTCCTCTCATACATAAACAAACACAGACAACATAAACATAAACATAAATATAAACACAGACAACATAAATATAACCATAAACAAACAGACAACATAAATATAAACATAAACAAAGACAGACAACATAAACATAAACATAAACAAAGAGAGACAAAAAATATATATATTGCAGTTTTATCAATTTTCAGTTTTTTTTATAATTTTGACCTTGATTTTTTTACTTTTGACCTTGAAAAACAATAGGTGACCTAGAAATGTTGATGCCTACCTGTGGTGAAAATTTAAGAAAAATCGTAAAAGAATTGCGACCTATATACAGACCGCGAAGCTACAGACATACACACAAACACACAAGATCGCCGAGCAACATAAGTAAAAAAAAAACATACATTCAATACAGCAACGTCATACAACCTCTCACATCTCAAACACCATCTTTCGTCAACAAACACCATTAGAAAACGGGGAGAAGCAGACAAACCCTCGATCGTGCCATTAATAAGGGGGGGGGGGTGAAGTTTTGTGTTGGTAATACTGGAGCAACTGAATCCTCCAAACTATTCCAAGCAACAGAACACCATTATTTTTGTTCATACGGTCCTGTTTCTTCGCATACTTTGGTGGAATCAAGGCACTGCAATGTACCAACAAAGAATTACCACCTAAATTAAACGAGAAAATGAACACAAATTTGAGTCTAAGTTTTCCGCCATTTTTCACTTTTCCGCCATCCCACTTTTCCCGCCATTTTTCACTTTTCCGCCATTTCTCACTTTTCCCGCCATTTCCCATCCATCACGGGGCTTCCCGCCATCAAGGTTGAGTGATGGGGGATTTGGGTTCCTGTGATTTTGAGAAACTTTATTTTCTTCAATATTGCTTCTGAGTGGAAGATCCAGTGTGTCGGAAAATTATTATACGGGGGAAGGAAGGGTGAAGGATGGGTAAAGGAAGGGTAAGAAAGGTAAAGAAAGGGTGAAGGAAGGGTATAAAGGAAGGGTAAAGAAGGGTGAAGGATGGGTAAAGAAGGGTAAAGGATGGGGGAAGGATGGGTATAAGGATGGGAGGAATAATGAGCATAAGAGAATAATGGCTGGAATTGACGTGATGGATTATGTATAGGCAAGAAGGAAGGGTGAAGAGGAATTAAGGTGAAGAGAATTTAATGTGAAGAGAAGAAAAGTGAGACGATGAAAACAAAACAAAAGCAAGGGAAATGTAAGATGGAGATGAAGACAAGAGACGGGGGATGGAGATGAAGACAAGAGACAGAGGATGGATAAGGAAGACAGCCATCAAACACCAAAGGAAACAGATAGAAAGGAGAGACAGTTTGAGAAGTGAAAGGGAGTGATGAAAAAAACAAAAGCAAGGGAAATGTAAGATGGAGATGAATATAATAGACAGGAGATGGATAAGGAAGACAGTCATCAAACACCAAAGGAAACAGATAGAAAGGAGAGACAGTTTGAGAAGTGAAAGGGAATGAGTGACTGAGGAAGCGAAGGAAAGTCAAAACGAAAAAAAAAAAAAAAAGACTGAGGAAGCGAAGGAAAGTCAAAACGAAAAAAAAAAAAAAAAAAAAAAAAAAAAAAAATTAAGACATGGTTCAGTTAGGCTGTTCAGAGTGGAATGAAGTGTGTGTGTGTGTGGTTGTGTGTGTGTGTGTGTGTGTGTATAGAGAGAGTGAAAGGAAAGCGAGTGAGCAGAACAGAACTAGAACACAATAGAAGAACTCTGGATGGTACAGTAAACAAGTATACACACACACACACACACACACACAATAGACAAGCACAGATGTAAGCAGGTTAGATTGGTCCTCAGTGATATGCAAGCAAGCTGTGTGTGTGTGTGTGTGTGGTGTGTGTGTGTGTGTGTGTGTGTGTGTGTGTGTGTGTCAGAGGAGTTGGAGGAAGAAGAGGAAAAGGAAATACAGGAGAAATTACAGGAAGAGGAAATGGAGGAGGAATCAGAGGAAAAAATTAATGGTGAAGGAAGAGAAGAGGAGAGATGGGAGAACAAGACAACAACAATAACAGTATATTCTCAACAACAACAACAACAACAATATCACGTGACATATATGAAAAAGTCTCTTCTGTCTCTCTCACTTTCCTTTTGTCTCTCTCTCTCTCTCTCTCTCTCTCTCTCTCTCTCTCTCTCAATGTGTGTGTGTGTTTTAATCAACGTTCCCCTTCACTCTCACTCTCTCTCTCGCTCTCTCTCTCTATCTCTCTCTCTCTCTCTCTCTCTCTCTCTCTCCTATTTCATTAACCTTCTTCTGTTCCTTGTCACATCTTTTATTGTTGTGGCTCTTCTTACAAATTTCCATCTTTTATTCTCTGTTCTCTCATTTCCTTTATTCATTATGTATTTTTATCTCCTTTGTCTGTGTTTTCCTTTCTTTTCTTTATACCTCCATATAATCATATATTTTCACCCTCTTTCTCTTTATAAATCTTTTCTGTGTGTCTGTCTATCCATCTTTCTGCCTGTTTTTCTGATCTCTCTCTCTCTCTCTCTCTCTCTCTCTCTCTCTCTCTCTCTCTCTCTCTCTCTCTCTGTCTCTGTCTCTGTCTCTCTCTCTCTCACAGAACGTAATGTTTTTCTCACTATATTTTTTCAGCTTCCTCTTAGCTGCCACTCTCTCTCTATCCCTTCACCTCACCCCTCTCCTTCCTCCATCTCCACGTCCCTCCCTCTCTGTCTGTGTGTGTGAGTGTGTGTCTTCCCTTTGCTTACCTCCTCTCTCTCTCTCTCTCTCTCTCTCTCTCTCTCTCTCTCTCTCTCTCTCCTTCCACCTCTCTGCTCTCCCTCCTTCCATTCATACAAGCACGTTACATTGTTATTGTCTTTTTCCTTCCCTTCCCTTCCCTTCTCTTCTCTTCCCTTCTGTTCTCTTCTCTTCCCTCCTCTTCTCTTCCCTTCCCTTTTCTTCCCTTCCCTTCCCTTCCCTTCCCTTTTTTCTCTTCCCTAGTCAGTGTTCTACCTTCTATTATCACTCACTCACTTCCTCCGTGTGTGTGTGTGTGTGTGTGTGTGTGTGTGTGTGTGTGTGTGTGTGTGTGTGTGTGTGTGTGTGTGTGTTGTCTGCATCCACCCCACCCCCCTTAAAAAAACATGAACAACACCATTATCATCCTTTGCAACACACACATACACACACACATTTATTTACATATATACATACATACATACATACATACACAGTGCCAAGGAAAATATATAAGATTAAAATATGAACTCATTAATTATTCCTTTCTCATTCCTTTCACACAATAATTATATTTATACTTTTTTACATGGCTAAAGAAATACGTCTTCTTAATTAAGGGGAGAGTATACTTTTGGTACATTGGAGCGCTTTGATTCCTCCATAGTATGCCAGGTAAACAGTGACCAGATGAACAAAAATAATGATATCCTGTTGCCTGGAATAGTTTGGAGGAATTTTTAACTCCGGATTTACCAACACTGTATTTCCTCTCTAGTTGGTGAATTGAAAGGACTTTGTTGATTCCTCCAAACTATGCCATGAAACAAATCCCCCTATGAGTACCAGTGAGGGCGTGTGTCTTGTGGTATAGTTAGGAGGAATCAGTAGTCTTCAAATGTACCAACGTGAGTATCTCTCCTTAACAATGAACGGCTGGAAAATAACAAGTTCTTTTCATATCTTAGCAGCAAATGAGGAGTGAAGAACAATGGAAGAGGAACAACCCACCCCCTTCTCTCTCTCTTTCTCTTTACCTCTCTTTCTCTCTCTCTCAAACACAGTCTCCCTCTCTCTCTCAATCTCAATCTCTCTCAAACAGTCTCTCTCTCTCTCAGTTTCTTCTCTTTCACAAACAGTCTCTCTCTCTCTCTTTCTCCTACGACCACAACTCCCCCCCCCAGGTCTGCTTGTAATAGAAGGTCTAGTTAACGAGGGGGGAGGGGAGGGGAGGGGAGGGGAGGGGGGGCAGTCTAGCTAACGAGGGGGGGATGGGGGGAGGAGGGGGTAGTTAAGGGGGAGTGAAACGAGATTCTCAGGGCCCGTTCAGTCCCAAGACGACCCTGACCTCCACGATTTACAAGGGGGGGGGGGGGCAGGGGGGGCTGGGGGGGTACCAATATGGGGGGGGGGGGTCTGGTCAGGAAGGTAAAAGAAACTGTGGAAATAAATGAATGAGAGGAAGGAAGGAAGGAAGGAAGGAAGGAAGGAAGGATGGAAGGAAGGAAGGAAGGGAGGGAGGGAGGGGGAAAGGAAGGAAGAGAGAGAGAGAGAGAGAGAGAGAGAAGAGAGGAAACAATGAGGCGTGTATTACTACGAAGGCCTTGAAAGAGAATAAAAAGAAAGGAGGAAAGGAGAGAAGGAGGGGTAAAGAAAATGCGAGGAAAACAACCATGAACGAAAAGGTAAGAAGGGAAATGGGAGAATCACAAGAGAAGGAGAGAGAAGGGAAGTGGAAGGAAGATAGAGAAAGAGAGAAGGAAAGGAAGAAGAATAGAGAAAGAGAAGGAAAGGGAAAGAGGAATTGAGAAGGAAAAGATAAGAAAATGAAGAACTAAGAGAAGGAAAGGAAGGAGAATTAGGAAAGAGAGAACAACAATAACAAATAAACTAAAAACAATTTAATCATATAATAATAATAATAATAATCTACATATGGGAAACTAAACAATTTGCTGTCTAATGTGTTCACGTTCTCATATGATGTTATTGTTTTAAGTAGTGTGTAGCTGCTTGTCTGTGTGTGTATGTGTATGTGTGTGTGTGTTATTGTTTCAAGTAGTGTACAGCTGATTGTATTAAATTAGAAGATGTATTTAACATTGTGTGTGTGTGTGTGTGGTGTGTGTGTGTGTGTGTGTGTGTGTGTGTGTGTGTGTGTGTGTGTGTGTGTGTGTGTGTATTATATAAAAATCATATGTCATGCAAGGTAAAAACATCTTCATTTCAGACAGTTTGTACAGTAGGAATCATTGTCTCAGCTTCACCAACACCACACTCAGGAAGTAGGGTTCACAAAGCCAAAAGTCCTTGCATACCGGATATCCATGAAGTATATAACACACACACACAAACACACACACACACAGAGAGAGAGAGAGAGAGAGAGAGAGAGAGAGAGAGAGAGAGAGAGAGAGAGAGAGATAACAGAGTGACTGGAGTGGACATGAGTGAATGTAGGAGAAAGCAGACAGACAATTAACCAGCCAACCAGCCAGACAACCAA